>JASFDE010000014.1:0-169404 GCA_036937135.1 Nidula niveotomentosa
GAAAGTAGATAAACTTACGACTCCTTGCCTTGCATACTCCTCAAGAACTGTCAAATAGAAAGTACAATTCTTGGGATCTGATTTGACTGCAGCTGCAGGCATCTGAAATAAAGTTGGCATCACGAGCTTGCTCGGGGGAGGATTGGGCGGGTTCGGGTTACCTACGTAAAGGAGAGCGTGCATAATGTGATGGTGAAAAGCATATATGAAAACATTATATACATACCAGGGTAATTCGGCTGGCTAAAACGACCAAAGAAATGTCCGGATGCGTAGTTTTCTGCACTGGCGTTGTTCGACGGGAGTGAGGCCAATAGCCAAACACTGTAATTATAGCTAGTGATCCCGTAGTCTGCGATAGACTGGTACTTAAAGTCGTACGCAACGCCAGGAGAGATGACAGCTCCTGCGGGGGGAGAGATAATGACCGGAGTAGTAGCGAATGCCACAGTGGCGAATGAGACGATAGAGGCGAATGACTGAATGAACTTCATGGCTGTCGAAGGTGCTTGGTTTAGTAGAGAAAAGTTGTGCAAAAAATGGAGCCTTTATATCATTCTCTCCCGAATATTCCAGCATAGCCTGGGGTGTCGCAGAATGGAAGACGAGGAAGATACGGAAAATGTCCTCTCAAGTCCGTTCGCGGAGGTTCTACATGTGGATGAGAGATCCACAGACTTGCAGCATACAGGCCATCGGAAAGATTCCGAAAATTTTCGAACAAGATAACAGGATCAATAGTAATGTATAAGTCGTTTTCGTGCGTGCTTAGGAAAGATAGCCCGGTCAAGACCCAGAACCACAAAAGAACCAGATCATATTGGAAGCAAAGATGTCGCGACATCGGCGCCACCGCCAGTCCGAGAGGAATTCACTGCATTTGTACGCACTGCAGTATATCTCTAGTCAAAAAACTAGTGGGAATTAGTGGGCAGTCAATATGTAGAAGTAAAGTTCCAGTATGTAGAAGTAAAGCTCCAGTGAGGGAAGAAGTTGGAAGATCTCGGAGTTTCCCATGTTGATTTGTTTGTCTCTGATGTTTGGTATACACGGCTTACTACAACAGTGCAACATATGCATTAGTCACCTTCAGCGCTTCAACTTACTCGAACTTTGCTCAAACGTCATCGTCCATACTCGCTTCAGATCTTAAGTACACACACAACCCACACATCTTGATCTTTTGTGCATACTGGGCTGCTCCAACAGCAGCGCTGGATTGAATTCTCAACTAGGCAACTGGTGTGACTTTCTACTCAGCCAGCGACTCGGTACTCCCATGAACTGACTGCTTTATCTCGATCTCAACGTGCGACTTGGTGTGTCCAGTCCATCTGAACACTCGGAAGCACTCCATGGAAACTATAATGTCACCTTATCTCCACTTCCATTCTTACTTACCTGCTTACTAGTAATACAACAGCTTAACATGTGGTGCACCTCTGTTCCTTCGCATTTCTCAGATATAATTGATTTGCTTTCTTTTTATATGGTCAGCCTTTCGGGCAAGCGTCTACTTACAAAACAGGTTAATAGAAGATGAGGCCTTGTAGGCAATAATGTGTCTATGGTTCCTGATCATCGCTCAACGAAATCAGGAAACATATACAATATGACATTTATTTCATGATAGAAATAATGGGGTTTTGCTTACTGGATCCCACTCAGGCTCCGTGAGACAGGAACACACGCCACCGACCATTTCCACAGCGCAACCAACACAGAAGTGCAGATCGCCATCGTAAATAGGCTCTTTTAAGGCATTTATTTCGATATATTGAACTCTGACTTTCTAAAAGGCTACCGACGTGTCACATTAGCATTTTTATCATTGATGATTTCTGAGAAAAACAATACCTGCCGCTGAAGAGCAAGTTGAAGCCTAAGACATTTACGTTCGCCTCATTCCACAATTCAAAACACAGATGTCTTCACGAAAGGAGAGAAGATTGGGCTAGGCTGGCAGCTGAGTGAAAGTGCTTCAGAACGCGACAAATAAATCGCGGTCACGAGGTCAGGCCGAGCGTGTTTATTTGCTATCATCTTCCGATCATATCAATGGCAAAAGGATTGCCATTGGAAGTTCAAATGGCCCGCATCACTAAATCTGTACCTCTTTCTCCTCACTCAGCCTGTAGTGGGTGCACCAGTGGGCTAAAATCTGTCTCCAACATTACTCATCGACATCATGACTGCGAGAAAGAAGAATTACTTTGGCAGCACAACGGCATGCACCATCAATTTCAACTTCTGCAACGAAAGGTAACGTCTTTGTTTCGGGAATCTGATTCTCAGTGAAATATATTTGATCCTTTCACTTGAGTATTGGTATTAAGGATTATCAGGAGATGGTTTTTGAGACTCTTTCCGATAGAAGGCCGCTCCTGTTAGCTCTCGGATTCTGGATAACAGCACGCTAAATGCTATTCGCGCTTCTTGCGATTCGGAATTGTGTCTGCCATCCACGCGTTGAAAAAGTCGAATGGAACTCAAAACGCTGGGGAATTCCTTGTAGTAGATGAAGGGATTCTAGCGAGATATCACCGAATAGCTTCGCACGGCCATGACCAGAACAGCAAACTTCTAGCATGTTTTGTACAGAATGCGATATATGTGGGCTGACTCGAGGTGATAGGTCGTTGTTTCATTATCCCGGTGGCGGGAATCCTGCCACACTTAAGTTGTCCTCAGTAAGTCCCTTAGAGTAAGCCCGCTTCTTGTTTCTAAAGCATCTAATGGTCTATTAGAACAGTACAAACAATGCTCATAAGTGAGAATAGCAACCAAAACAGGATCAAATCGACAGACCGCTACCAAATCTAAACATGCTGATCCTAACACGCTGCAATAAAATCCATCCCACCGGTATAGATTGCTTGTTATTGGCGAAGTAGTTTGTCATTGGTATTCTTTAATCCCATATATGTATTCTCATCAGTAAAAAGTATTTCTCTCTTCAGTTCCATTCTTTGGATCGAATATACTCAATTTACATGGTTCAAGCAGCACAGACTGTATTCAGTGGAATGCATAGATCCAGAAGGTGCCGTCGATGATTTGATTATTGATGCATTAAAACCTAGCCACGTTCATTCATGCCAACTATTGCAAGATTCTCCAAGAGTGACATATATTATCGTCTTGTTCCGAAACACGTAAGTACATATCATACCTTCTGTTAATGTTTTGACATCAAGCGTTTATGAGTATGAAACATAGATATGTTCGCATTGACAGTTGCATTCATGCAGTATCCTTCGCCATCTTATTTGGCTTCTGGTAGGTGTAAATGAAAAACATGCATGAGAACTCGTGATTTGGCTCTTCTTCTCTGATGCAATAGTAGAAGACGAACTTCCTAGTTTGTCTCATTCCAACAAAGTCCTTGGCCTGTTGTACATCTACCACGCTATGCGGTTTGGTTCCCCGAGTGTACGGCTATTCTTCGGGTGGATAGATATGGTCAGCAGTTCAAGGCCACAACACCTGAGCAAGGTGGATATCTACCGTAGAGAAGTATCAACGAGCAATATCTCCACTATCCTCAGGTGCTTAGTGATCGGTTGGTTTATAGTTCTTCTGCATGTACAATTCTGACTACTGTCTATGAGACTTCTGGTCTTCCTTCTGACACAAGAAGTTAGTGAGTGGTTATTTTGATGTGTTCCGGGTCTCATAGCGTTTAATTTGGTGGATTGTCGTTCTGGACATACAGAACTCTGACCTTCGCATTCATCCCGAACCCGGATCGCAGGTTGTAAGCCTGAAGGCAAGATTTTATGTTTTGATACCTATCTTTATCTTCTATTCATTGTGGATTCCTTTTCAGGTTTCTTTCCAATACTGGTTGTCTTTGCTGTGCTATGTGGAATTTCCGTCACTCATGCATGTGGATGATGAAATCTCAGAAGCTCGATGACAGATGCTCCAACTTCTTCGTGATTCTACTTCTGTTCTTCACTTACAATACACACAGGCCTGAGTAGTCCGGATGTTTGCTTTGGCTCTCGATATATAAATCCTCCCTTCCTGCTTCCTGGAGATTCGTCCTCACAAAACTCTTCCACTGCACAATGAATCTATTTCCTATTCTCCTCTTCTGTTCTTCATTTATACTCGCAATAATGGCTGTTACGCCTATCATCACGTCTCCTGCCAGTGGAGCCGTGATCAACCCTGGCTCTGTTTTTGACTTCAATTACCGATCTATTGCTGATTACGGTACCACGAGTTATAATTACACCGTGTGGTTATTCACTTCCATGCCTGCTGGAAACTTCATCCCTCTGGATGACTATGCATCTGGCTATTTTTTCGGGCGATTCGCTGAGCCCAATTATCCTGGTAAGCATGCATTTCACAAAATTTCTGTGTAATATTCACATCATTTTCAGGAAATCCAAACCCAAGTAATCCTCCTCCACCACACCTTACTATGCCAAACTTTTCGGCCCTCGCTGGTGGATTTAGTTCCGGAGGTCAAATATCCAATGCAACTTTTTATCTAACTATCCTCGAGGAATATGCTACACAGCAGGTAAGAAGCCTTATCATCCCGGCAGAATTCAGTAGTAACTCGATTTTTTCGCTTCAGGGTTCTGTGGGTTACAAAATTAGTCTAGTCTATAATCCCATTCGTTACAATGTTACGGACTAAATCTATAAATCAGAAGAACATTGGACCCTATAGGACATGTTATAATTTCATTCGATATTTGGATAATACAGACAGTGTAGACGTAGGTAGCTTTATTACTATACCTTTAGTTATTATTTCTGGACTTCGAAGGCGTAGGCAGATATAAGATGTCCGTCGACATAGCTAAAAAATATAATTGATTGTATCACTGTTACTACAATTGTCCTATTTTCCATCCTGGAATTTACAGTGTTATTTAGATCACGCCTTCTCTCCAACGAATTGGTTAAACCACCTGAAGACCTCGTAATGCCATTTCAGACTGCACAGTCACACAAATGATTAGTATAGGTCAAATAGAAGATCGCGGATGAGGCTTACCTATTACCATGATTGAGAATCCAGTGGTTCTCATCTGGGAAGACAACCAAACGGCTCGGGATACCGAGTCTGAAAGAAATCTTAGTTACGTGTCACTCAAGACTGTAGATAGAAAAGTGACTCACTCTTGCAAAGCATGGAAGGCACCGATGCTCTCAGTCTCGGGGAGGCGATAGTCCTTGCTTCCATGGATCAGCAACTGTGGTGTTGACCACTTGTGCACATGGTTTGCGGGACTGAATCTAGATGCGAAGCGTTAATTTCACTGTCAGAAGAAGGGTGTTTTTAATATACTTCTCAGAGAGCTTCTTATACGTGGGCTCCCAAGGCCTAAAGAAATATGTCATGAGCTTTGCAAAGGTTGGAAATCGATACCCGATCCTTACCTGCTACCCCAGTCATGATTGAACTAAACGATAAAGAAATTGGTAAATTAAAGAGCATTGGTCGCAAGTCACACATACGAAGAACAACTCGTCACTGGCATATCCATTGTATGTTGGGTCGAACACCTTAGAAGCACGGGGTTAGGATGCATAGCAGCAGCAATATAATAAAAACGAGAATCACCCCATCATGGGCGATCAGAGCCTATGGGTAAAATTTAGACAGTTAATATCCCGGGCCCAAGGTGAAAGAAAAAAGCTCACCTTGAAATTGAAACCGAACTCGGGATTGCTTTGGATCCAACTTGAATAGACGGTTAAATCAAATTATAGGCACAATATAAACCAATTCATACTTGATAGCATATCCACCCCAGCTTGCACCAGCAGCAACAGCTCGGTCGGCATCGATCTGCAAAAAATTATCAAAATTTTGCAATATCACAATACCCACAGCTGGTTTCACCTCCGGATATTTGTTCAGGGTATACTTCCATCCTTCAACCATATCAACGAAAGGCTTTCCTCCCCAGTCTTCCGCGATTGCGTCGGTGAATTCTGTTTGGATCAAGGTCAAAAGAGTATAACTATCAACAAATCCCACAATGTGTGTACCTTGTCCAAAAGTAGTGCTCCCAGTTGGGTTTATCATCAGCACGAAGTAACCTTGCTGAGCGAAGACTAGACGCCACTTCAGCACCGCCTCTGGCTTTAAAAAAAGACGAGAAGAACTTACTGTTGGGGTTCCAGCGGTTGGACCATTGGTCTTCCCATGCGCCTTGTGGACCTGAATACACAGCATCAGAACGGAACAGCCCGGAGAGGAATAGAATGTTGCTTTTACCTCCGTGGATAAGCAACACGACTGGCCACTTTTTCTTATCGTTGGCCTTCCATCCTTTCGGCTTCAACACCCACCCTTGAACTTGCTTGTCATCAGCACCCTTGAACCAGATCTCCTCTCCCACACTGAGGTTTTTCCCCTTCAGTGCATCCTCGGTAAAGCGCGTTACTTGATTAATCTTAATGCTCGATAGGTCGGTGCCTCCATCTTGGAGAAGCTTGTCCTCGAACTGCTTAAGACCGTGGACGATAAAGAGGTCATTCGGAGAAGTAAGCGACGACTGAGTGAATAACAGCCGTCCGGTGTAAAGAGTTTGAACCCCAGATGCAGCGGCGCTGTGCGTAAGCGCAACAGGACTAGTGTACTTCGAGTCCAAGTCGGGATTCTCAGTAGATTGGTGCGGTGTGGGTGGAACCGGAAGAGCGAACACCTTCACTTTCGCGTGGTCTCCAGCGGTGAAGTACAAGAAAGTGTCTTCTTTGGAGAACTTGGAGGGACGTCAGGGCAGAATCGTTATGGTGGATATTTGATAAAACTTACGGTCAGGGAGTCCGGGGAGCGATCCCACTTCTGGGTGAGGGTAAACCGTACATCCTTGATAAGATCATAGATGACAATCTTAGCCCTTTCTCACTGCTTCAAAACTTGGTGCATTGCAAGTGGGGTGAATTATACATACCGATCGCTCTCGTAGCCGTCCTTATCCAACTCCAACCAAGCGGCCTTGGTGCCTTCGTTATTGAAAATGGGGCTGTGGACTGCACCTTGTTTTCCAGAGGTCAATTCTTTGTGCTTCAGGGTCCCTTTGATATCCACAATGTAGACCTGTGTAAATGTTCAGCTCCATCGCTCCAACTCTGGGAGATGAATAGGACTGCGCACATTTTGCTTAGTGTGCCATCCTTCAGGAAGTTTGGGGTCTTTCGTGGTATATAATATGTGGCCGGCAGATACGTCAAAGTCATCAGTGCCTCCAAATGGTTCGACCGGGCAGTTCTGACTTCCATATTTAGTGATTGCAGAATATTGGCTGGAAGATGACTCTTACATGATCAGTCCCTTTCAGAAGGCTGTTGAACTCTCCGTCATATAACCAGTTACGATCAGGATCTAGCTGCAAGCCCACACTAAAGAGTTGCGGGCGCTTCTTTCCGAGCCAAGTGTCCCAGTGCCTAGCGTACGTCGTGTCGTAAACATATGCTGAGTTACCGCGGTTATCCCATTCTTCGTCCTTCTCCTTGACCGAAGAGAGATTCTTGTCGCTGTAGACGTAGTCGGAGAAAACTAGGTGTCGGGATTGAGGATTGTAGCGAAAGTTACCTGCGCTCTTCGTGGGGATGGTGCCAATGCGCTTTGGGGAGCCGTTGGTCTTGAGCGCGTCGGAACCAGTAAGCTTCGGTTCAAAGGTAATGTCGATCGCGTAGATCGCCGAGTTCTCGTCTTCTTCGACAACGTTGGCAATAGTGTGAGATGCAATCCAGAACGTCTCGCCTCCTTTCTCCAACTATACAGAACCCTTCAGCAACACATCACCAAGCGCGTTTATTGTAGCGGAACACGCACTGCTATCTCAAGAGGCTTGACTTCAGATTCCAGATGGACGATGAAGACAGATTTCAGGTTTCTGCACGTATGAATGACCTTCAGCGACGCGACGCAGGTGTCCGCGCCCAATACACTCACTTCTTTTCCTCGAAGGAGTACTTGCTGAATGGGACGATAGCAAGGTCACCGGCGGCATTGGAAACCGCAGCCCCAGGACGCCCTAATCCAACCTGAGGGAATACATAAGTACGCGATTACAGTGAGGGAAGTAGATCGAACCAGATCCTTAGGCGAGAACACATCCGCGCCCTCCTTGAACGCGAAGTCCGGGTGAACATTGCCAGCCATGCTGGTTGATGGCGATGGCTCGTATTGCAGAGGAAACTGGGCGGTTAGACCCAGAAGACTGAAAGGGAACTTCATGTGGTCCGTATAGACCACGGCAGCTCAAATGGTTGTCGCTCCCCGAGATTGTGGTTCCCACCGGTCCTAGGCTCGGCACATGTAATTATAGATGATCAATGTGAATTTTGGGTCTAAATTGTAACAGTTCGCGTGCTATAGACGACTATGGCGACGCGTTCCACTTTCTTTTGCTGTTCTGTGGACGAGGCGCTCATAGGGCATAGCCGGATTATGATAGCAGATGAAATAGGCAGGTATGCAGTATGGTATACAGAAAATGTGGTCATACACAAGTAAATCTCTATTCGCTCATCCCCTCATCCTCGTCGTTCTCCCCAGCTTTCTCCTCCTGCGAGAGCCCTGCACCTTCTATCTGTTCGACCTCCCCAGTCGTCGAATCCCACCGCGCAAGCAGGCCTACTCGGAACACGACCATCTTCTCTCCGATCAGTTTCAATAGCTGCGCCTGCTCCGTTGTCAGTGGCTTGCCCTTCTCGCAGAGCTTGTGAGGGGACGTAAGCGTGGGTACGCCCTTGTTCATCGATGTCGTGAGGCCGAGCTTGCGCAGCTGCGGTTCTTCGTTGTGAGGGAACGGCTCTGGAGGATCGGAGTGGTGCCGCATGACGGGTCCGACAGGCAGAATCACGGTCCGTGTGGCAACGTTGCCGGCGCGCGCAAAGTCTGGTTGCTGGAAGTCAACGAACCATTCGATGACCTCTTGTGGTTCAGTATCCGTGAAGAATAAGCCCACTTGGCCTTTTATTTGCTGTAGAACACTTATAAGACGAGGGGCCCGAGGTATGAGCAAGCAACGCACCTTGGCAAGTTTATATATCCCCAAGCGATGTTCCTCCTCAGGCGTTGTTCCCAGTGCCTTCGCCATAACCGCCCCACGGCCAAAGAACATCCGTGCAGTGCTGCCATGAAAAAAACATGAGGCCCAGCAAACTAAAAATATCACGCAAAACGACGCACTCCTTCCATAGTCTCCGCACAGTTTTGAGATGCGCATTGCGCATGGCACCGACCTCGAAGAGCCAGCAGTATCTCCATTTCTCGGAGTTTTCTTGGATCTATAGTCACCGTAGAAGCGATAACCAGTGAGCATGCCCGCCCGCTCGATCATTAGATCAGCTTAAAACGCACCTCAGTCATCATAGCATTTTTGTGCTCCTTGGTCTTTTTGGAGACCTTGGTCAAGGACACTAGACGTTCATATTATGAGCATGCTTCATTCCAGAGGGAAAAACGCAGAAAACTGACCGAGCTTGGAGCGTTTTGACCTGGGCATGGTGGTTTGGTGGAAAGGGCGTTTGCTTGAATTGGAAGTCCGCCAAAAATTCTGCTTCGACCTTTTCTCGATCAATCACAATCATGGTCACTGTATCTGCCGACGAGCTCAAGGCTTTGGAAGAATCTCTGCTCAATACCGCCGGAAATGTCTCCCTACACAACCGATTCCGTTCGCTGTTTACGCTGAAGGCGCTGAAGAACGACGATGCAGTTCAAATTATCTCAAAGGGTCCGTAGTTGACAAGGTTGCGATGCACTTTGAGTATACTAATTATTGGCTCTGCAGGCTTCAGCGACGAGTCTGCGCTCTTAAAACATGAACTGGCATATTGTTTAGGCCAAATGAAGCGGACCTCGGCACTGCCTACTCTCGAAGCAGTCCTCAAAAACACATCTGAAGATCCCATGGTGCGGCATGAGGTATGCAGAGTCCTACCGAATATACATCGATGCTCATACTAGATGTGAGTCAGGCAGCTGAAGCAATGGGAGCCATCTCTTCTTCCGACTCAGTAACCATCCTCAAGCACTACCTCTCCGATCCCGAACGAAGTGTACGAGAGACATGCGAAATCGCGATCGACAAAATCGAATGGGACAACTCCGAAGAAGGGAAGAAGCACCTAGAGAGCTTGACTGAGGAATCAATCCCGTATGCGCACTTGCTCATCCGTTGTTCACCTTCAATTGATAACCTAGAACCAGGTTATACACCTCAATCGATCCCGCCCCCGCTTCTTCTGGCCTCCTCGCGGGCACACCAAAACCAGACGACGTCTCCCAAGCCAACGTCGGTGCTCTACAGAAGCAACTGCTGGACACGAGCCTTCCTTTGTTCCATCGTTACCGCGCCATGTTTGCCCTCCGTAATATCGGGACGCCCGCTGCTGTCGATGCACTCGCCACCGGATTCTCCGACGACAGTGCCCTGTTCAAGTAATGCCCCTACACCTCTCGTAATGTCTCCCTGATGCTGATATGCTGATCCGTCCGCAGACATGAGATCGCGTTCATCTTTGGCCAGATGCTGTCTCCGCATTCCGTTCCGTCATTATTAGAAGTGCTGCGGAACTCCACCGAATCTGACATGGTGAGGCATGAAGCTGCCGAGGCACTGGGCGGGATCGCGACACCGGAGGTCCTGCCGCATCTGAGAGAGTGGATGGCTCGGGACGATGCACCGCGTGTAGTTCGTGAGAGCTGTCAAATTGCCATCGATATGTGGGAGGTATGTTTCTGTGGGTTTCTTCCTGGATTATCAAAGAGTTAATGGTTCTCTTCAACAAGCACGAAAATTCGGGTGAATTCCAGTACGCAAACGGTCTTGGAAGGGCGATTCCTGCTGCGGTAGGCGCATGAAAGATCATCTGATAGAGTCAAGGTCATGTATAGTCATTAATACCTTCAGCATGTCGCAATTATAGAGTGCTTCCATGGTATTGCGATACATTAAACTAAATTAGTTACTAGTTTACCATGCCAAGGACCCAGTTGTTGGGAGCGCAGGTACCAAATGCTCGGAAGATTTTGAAAGGATGTAAGCGAGCTATTTGGATCTGCCGTACATAGAAGGCTGCTTATTCGACTTTGAGCAAAATCATGCCACAAAGATATATATAAAGGCGCACCATACGTAGCTTGCGACTTGTAGAAGTATGGCTATGAAATGATGTTGGGAGTCGTGAGATAAATTAGCTTAGGAAAGCTAAGGCATGCGTTAGAACTCTGAAATATGCGGAGCGAATAGTTCCGCAATTACGAAGACCGCGCAATCAGATATTTGCTTGTTATAGTACATCACGGCAGAAAGTGACACAACGAATGTGGGAGCATTGCAGATATAGCCTGTTCACTGGAATATAATTTCAGTGCAAGCGATACGGCACTACAATTCCTCCCGTGCGCCCTTAGGATCAAGACCAACAAGCTCCACGTCGAATACAAGGGCCGAGTTGGGAGGAATCACCTTGCCGAAGCCGCGTGCACCTGTGCAAGGTCGTGTCAGCGTACATGATGAAGGGGTATGAGAACAGGAATACCATATGCCATGTCGGAGGGAATGGTAAGAGTGCGCTTCTCGTTGAGGCACATGCCCTTGAGACCTTCGTCCCATCCACGAATGACCTGGCCGGCGCCGACTATTACACACGAGTTAGCCTTTGGATGCATGTATAAGAAGCTACAGGTTGCTCACGAGTCAGGGGAAGGGGCTGGCCGCGGTCGTGGCTATTCACTTGGTTTAATATATGCTCAGAAGAATCAGAGCTTGACCCGCACCTAGAATCGAACTTGTTTCCATTCGAGAACAGCTTTCCGGTCTGTCCACAATAGAGTGTTAACTTCTTCATTCATATGTGCAGACCGGGGTGACGCACGTAGTGGACCCTAATGGAATCGCCCTTCTGTGATTTGTTCGGGCACTCGTCAGGAAGATGGGTTGTATCAATTTTAAGTGTGCTCGGCTGCTCAGCGGCCAATACGACGACGGCGAAGATGAGGCAGGAGATCCAGCTGAAGAGATGCATTGTGTTGGTAGTTGGAGTTAGGAGACACGAACGATGCCAACGCGTCACGTCGAGCGTGTATAACAGTTGCCATATTTGGCACAAGTTTGGTACACAACGTGTCTATCGAAATGGGGAACGGCACCTTCCGAAGGCTAGAGCCAAGCAACTACCAACAACTGTATAGATGTAGCCACCGTTCTAACCTTATTTTTTCTAGCTCCCACGACACCACCAACACCGCACGCCGACGACGATGGTGAGCTCGATTGACATTCAGAACTCTAAGATACTGACTATGATATTTGTGATTTAGCCTTCCCAAAAGACCTTCCGCACAAAGCGCATTCTCGCAAAGGCAGGGCGTCAAAACAGGTGCCTTCGGATGAATAATTGAAGTCTTAAACCGATGTGCTGATTCGCGTGTTATCCTACAGGCCTATCCCCCAGTGGTTCCGCCTCAAGACTGACACCAAAATTCAGGTGCGTAAAACGAATCTGCGTCCTTTAGCCATTTCTAGAGCGAAATATTGACCATTTGCATCTATACAACAGTACAACGCCAAGCGTCGCCACTGGCGCAGGACTAAGCTGAACATCTAAACACCTCGTTTCTTTGTATTCAGCATTTGTATCATCGTCGCCGGATTTAGGAGCGAGAGGAGAGAGAGAGAGTACCTGGGGAGGTCTCACCAGCATGCACTTATGTTCTTTGCATAATCTATGACACAACACGCACAAGCCGAATCACCATGCGTCGTTCCTCCTTTCAAAACCCGCGGTGTTATAAGTCGTTCTTGAAAGGGGTTGGAGATCCTGTACTGTGGATATTAACATCCTGAACTAGATATAAGATATTCTCTCAATTTCCATCGATCCGAATGGATGCTGTTGCAGCATTTTTTTGGAAGCTGATATTTTTGACCCTCTTTAGGGTTTTATAACACGATAAGTATCCAGCTTGCCAACACAACATGATGATTCGGAACTTTATGTCTCTGCCCTCAACTGAAGTTTCCAGACGTCGATTTACCGACATCTTTCGATGCATGTCAGTGGGATACCTACCATGTACTGCTACGACCGCCATCGCCATCATGAGATGAGGTTCAGCGACCGCTGACACGATTTATGGGATGCTGTCTTATGCCGGATTCATGAAAGTCGTATGAAGACCTGAGGAAGTGAAATATTGTTTTGCTCGTTCAAGTCATAACAATAACTATGCTATTTTTTCTTAATCTTGCAATGCGGCCCATGAGATATTTTGCGATGCACAAATCGTAATGTCGAAACAAATAGTTTGTATCTGTTTATATCTAAAGATGGCGCTTGCTGCTCGCGCGCCTCTCAAATCTTCACGAGTCTCCTCCACGTTACCTCGCCGACCTCCGGCTTTCCCATCTCAAACCTCCTGGTCACCTTCGTGATCACCAGGTCTACTATACCACAAAATGCCTCTAGATGGACACTCCTTCCTAGTGGCCCAAGGCTGGAGCGGCAAAGGCACCGGGCTCCGTGAAGGAGCCATCAGCCGGCCTCTGGCGATACCACAAAAGAAAAATCTGGCTGGTCTGGGCAAGGACCGTGATGAAGCGTTTCCATTTTGGGACCAGTGAGCAATTTTGTCTTGGTGTTTCTCCTGCGATATAGTGGCTGATGTGGATGTTAACAGCTTATTCTCGGCCGCGGCGAAATCTATACAGGTCAAATGCCTCAGTGACGATGAAGACGATGACAGCTCTTCTGTGCGTCATCTTGTGATATATGATGAACTGCTGCTTATCTTCACATTTTAGGACGAGGGCAAAACTACTACCATCACAGAATTCAAGCGCACAACGACTGGGATTCTATCAAACCGCCGACCTATAGTCGGCACGCCCGCCTCTTCGGGCACGTCCACACCCGACGTCGAGCAGGCACCACGATATGGCCTTCTCGTCGTTGCTAAAAGAGAGGCTGCCAAACGCGGCTTATATTCGCGCTTCTTCCGTGGCCCGGTACTGGGGCCTGATGACGACTTTGCGGCTGAGTCTGGCAAAGGTAACTCGAATAACGTGGCGTCGTCGAGCACTCTGGTTGAGATGAGCGTGGTTGAGACGGAGGATATGACTACGGTGGAGATTGTGAAAGCTGCTGTGGAGAAGAGGGAGAAGCAGGAAAAGAAGACGGAGAAGGAGAAGAAGGAGAAGGAGAAGAAAGAGAAAAAGGGGAAAGATAAGGAGGCGAAGAGGGATAAAGGGAAGAAGAGGAAGACGGAGGAAGAGGGTGAGGATGAAGAAGAAAAGAGGCAACGCAAACGAAGGAAGAAGGAGGCCAAGTTGAAGGAGAAGGAGAAGGAGAAATCCGACTCGAAACCCGCCGAGGCAGAGAGCTCATCCGCCGCAGACAAGCAAGAGCGAAGGCGATTGAAGCGCGAGAAGAAGAAAGAGAAGGAGAAATCGAAAGAATCGGCGGAGGCTTCGATTGATACCGCGAACGACAGCAAGAGCGACAGAAAACGGAGACGGGAGGAGAAGAAGAAGGCCAAGGCAGAGGAGGGTGACGCGATGGCAGAAGTGGAGATGAACGAGGGCGTCACTGTGGTGGTGAATTCGAAATCGTCGTCGTCGTCGAAGAGCTCGCAAAAGGAAAAGCACAAATCCGAAGACGACTTGGAACCACGTGTGGAGGACGGTTCAAAGACGAAGAGGAAGAAGAAGCGGAAACGCGAAGATAGCTCATAGCATACCCCCACCGTACTTCGAATGCATTAACGTCACATGCCATTCTACTTGATAATATACACGAAAATTCCACAGGGTGAAGTATAGCAGCTAGTAATGTCCGACTGAACAACAAACAGGTGTATGTAAAAAAAAACTTTTTGACAATGGTTATGTACATACATCTACAACAACGATATGCGATGATTAAAGGGTTGAGATCGTCGGACGGAAGGAGGAAGAAAAGAAAGGAGAATTGGAGATGGAGATTGTGTGTGATGTGATATTGGTTCGGGAAGGGCGGGGGTAAGGGATTACCAAATATAATACAAGTTGCTCAGTAAAACAAGACACTCGATGTAATATGGACGCGAGAAGATATGAATGAACTCAGGCGCGCGCGCTCCTCCACGCGCTTTGCATTGCGATGCGTCGGGCCTGCAAACGTCGCTTGTCAGTTATTCCTACGCATACGAAAGCAAGAAAAGGCCTACTTGATCAAGCGAGATCGAATCCTCCCTCAACTCAATCCTCTGCCTCCCATCATCGTCCTCCTCATCCTCCTCATCAAACGCTGCCCTCGGCGGGCCGCCACGCATGCCCCCGAACGCCGCCTTGCCGCCCGCAAGCGAGAACGGCGTCGACGCGACCGCGGTGCTGAACACGCTGGCGCCTGGGGACGCGCCGAACGACGCAAAGTCTGTAACGACCTTGCGCGGGGGGGATCCGGGGACGGCGGCGGATTTCGGGGAGGAGGGTGGTGTGGGCTTGACAGGCGAGCGTGGGGGGAGGGAGGTGCCGTAGGTAGAGTAGGAGCTGCGCTGCGCTTGCCGCATTTGCAGGTATTTGTCCGTGAAGCGCGTGCCGTGTACCTGTCATATTGTCAGCCCATGAGAATTCGAGGAGGGGCTTAGAGGATTTACTCTTTTCAGCAACGGCCTTGCCTCGGCCAACGACGGCGCCTGTGTGAACACCGCGACATTATGCTTCGCCTCCTCCGACTCCTTGTATATACTATCCACTACGACCTGTTTTGTGCTCTCGTTTCTGAGCAAGAGCTTCTCGTGCAGCTCGCGCGCGACGTCGTCAACGCTCTCGTTGTTGCCCAGTATCCGTTGCGCGACGGCGTGCCCGACCTCCTGCACGAGGCGCTCCATGTCAAGGTTTTCGAGGACGCTGCCAACGATCGCACGCGTGAGGAGGTCGGCGGTGGTCAGTGGTAGCATGAGCCCGGATGTAATGGTGGTTATGGCTTGGTAGAAGTCCGTGGCGTACTAGCATGGGGTTGGTCAGCTATTTGATCTAACATAATTTGTACGAACTCACAGAATAACCGCTCAATGCAGGTTCGCAAGCTACGAAGAACTACGAAAGATGTCAAATAACACCCGGAGAGTAATGAGAACATCGACTTACCAGAGTTATACCCCGGCTGGCCATCTGCCGCGCCAACTGCAATGGATCATGACCATCGGGAGATCCGTCATCGAAACCTACATAGTAAGACATCCAGATCTGTACCGGCACGCTCGCTGATAACAAGATTCACGCACCATCGCCGTACTCGCCAATGCCATGAGGGGGAGCATCCGCAATGAGCACGACCATCTTGCTCGCGTATTCTCTCCAGTCCATATTCAGGGCCTCCGCCAGGGCCGCGGTAACGGCCTCTGGCCCATCGCCTCCCCCAGAAGCGTACAGGCCCGAGAGATCTTTCTGCACCTTGCTGATGTCAGACGAGAAGCCAAAGTTTTTGGTGATATACGTGTGGTCCTGGGGAGGGTGGTCGCGGAAGGCGACGAGCCCCACTCGCAGATCTTCGGGGCTCTGGAGCTTGCCGGACTCGAATATGTGCTCGCAGATGGAGACGATGTTCTTGGTTGCGGAGGAGATGTAGCTGCCCTGGCTTCCTGTGCAGTCCTGGATGAAGACCAGGTCTCTGGAGACGAAGGTGGATTATTTAGTAGGTTGGTACTGCAGGAAATGAGAGACATACAGCATCTTGTGGCCGGGAAGCGGAGGCTGCATGTAGGCCTGGGGCTGCTCGACGAACGCCGGCTGCAGCGCTGGGCCAGGGCCATCGTCGTACGCCATGTCTTCGTCCATGTTGGATTTGTGGTGGATAGTGACTCAGTTCAACTTGAACAATGCGGAAGTGATGATGGGTTCCACGCTAGTCTGAGTTGGGAGAGGAGTATTTACCGTTCAGAAGAGTTCAACAGGAGTTCAGCGTGGAGTTCAGAACAGAGGGTATCTTGAGGTAATCGATGGCCAGTGTGATGGACGCAGGTGCATGCAGGCTGATGCAGCACGTCCTCGAAGGTTTAAATGGTATGCCCTGGGGACATTTACTGCACGAGTTTAGGCGTGCCCAGATTCGGATCTTACACGTCGCGATTCGGATGTCCGCCGTATACTACTTAGCCATGATGAAATTAATAACTGGATAGGCCAAAGGCTTTCTCTACTGCTAAGCACACTCTACTTGCCATGATAAATACTTATTATTCTTTCAGACCTGCTAGTATCAAGTGTTCTCTTAAACAGCTGTATTTGAAAGGAACTTGAAGTGCAGACAGACATGGTGACTGGTACTGCACACCTACGGCCCCGGTTTTGAAACCAGCTGTCACGAATGGAGGAGTTTGCCGGCGGGGTCTCATTTAGGAAGGAATAGGCGCTACAAAACAATGCTCGGCACTCATCCTAACTCATTCTCCTCAGATCTACTAACGCCACTCATTACCTCCATAACTATCTGTACAGTATCTAATCCTACCGCTTCCCGCTCCCAAGCAGCCACGTCGCCCACGGCGTACTCCAGCTCGGCAGCCCCCCGCCCCCCGGCCTCAACAGCGCCCGCAACAGCACCAGCAATGCAGCACTGCATCCCCCCAGCAGCGCAGTCACCGTCATGTACATCCTCAGCCGCGCCGATGCCGTCATAGCCCGGTCCGCTCCTCCAGGTATTGCCGAGTGTCTGGGTGGAAATCAGTAAGCGCAAGCACAACCACGGAGAAAGCCAGAAACATACGGGTTCATCGCAATGCTGCAGACAGCGTGGAAAACATCTGCCGTTTGTCCCGACTTGACGCTCACTGCGACGGGGACTTGAAGTCCAAGCCGTCTGCAGTATACATCCGGTTGTACTTCGTGTCTCTGTATCAAAGCGTGAGCAACCGGCGATGGATCTGAACTTCATCCAATGCCTACCTGCAATGCAAGGTCGAGATCAGATTTTGTCGCGACAAATAGTGTTGGTATATGGTCAAGGCTATATTGTTGCTGCTGGATATCAGCTCCTGCAACCTCCATTTATAACTAATCAGTGCTCACCCGTAGATTGCTGATATATGAAAATGAATTGGTATCACTCGAATCATGCACATAGACAATCACATCCGCGATCTCAGTCTTTTTGCTGTTCCTCAACGTCTCTTGCTCGTATCTCGATCCAAATTCTTGAAGCTGCAAAGAACCCTGTCAACCAGCCATTCCCCGCCACCGCAGAGAGACCACAGCACTTACCACGAGATATTTTTCTGACCCATCAATATCCACCGCATTCACCACGCTGACCATCTTACTCGTCGGATCGTACAAAGAGTTGAACGGCTTCCCAGCGAACGATCGCAGGAGAGACGTCTTCCCTGACCCCGCCGCCCCACAGACATAGCACAGGAATACGTTCCGCGTCACTTTGCCTTTCCGCCGGTCGATCTTGCGCGCGCGCGTTACTTGCAGAGCCCCTGTGCGCGGTTCGTCGGGATATCCGAGGTAGGCAAGGTACGCAAGTGTCGTTCGGTGGTCTAGGAGCGTGGTCATACTGCCAATACCAGGTTATTACACTGGATAAAGAAAATGTATAATTCACACACCTCCATTGAGCTAACCAACCTTGTAGTGTTACCGCGCCTGTGTCGTCCGAAAGCGTCGTGTCCGGGAACTTCTGCGCAGCCCAGGGGTTACCGGGAGATGTCCTGAATACCTCCTCCAGCTCGTCGTTGTTCAAGGCACCATCCTGGTCCTAACAAGGGAGACGAATATGAGACACCTGTCCAATGCAGTATGCATGTATAACGTACTTTATCGAAAACCTCAAAAATTTCCGTAAAGAATCGGTAGCCAAGCGGGCTAAGCTCAACTGAGCAATCAGGGGGGACGTCAAATCTGAAAGCGAGCAGCAACGGATTAGCCAGCAAAAATCATAAAGGATGTTAACGCACTTGGGTGACAAGAACGACTCCGTTAATCGAAGATCCTCCGCATAACCAAACTTCCTCAGGACCGTCCACGTAGTTTCCAGCCGCCCCCGCTGAATAAATATGGTATGTAGGTATAGGAATCCCGCCTCGGTGAGACCACCGTCGCGCACACCACCGTCCGCGTGCTCCTGGACCATCGCTTTGATGCCTTCCAGCTCTTGCAGTTGAAGGGGGGCATCAAAGCATTTCCTCTGGGCTACATTTAGCAGGATATTGGGTGGATAGAGACGCAGAGATGCTCACCTGGAACTCGTTCAGTTCAGACGCATCGAGTATACCATCCTTATTAGCATCGCATAGTTTGAATATTCGCGTGAGTGCGGCCACGCATGCGGGTTTTAGTACCTGGGCAGAGGTCAGCCAAAATAGGATGCGTCAGGATACGAGACTAGTACATGTTCGCGTGAGTCGTAGAGAGGGGCTGTTGGGTGCAGGACGGCCTTCTGCGCGAAATAAAAGACCTCGGAGACGTTCAAGGGTAGTTTGGCGGAGCATTCTACACATGTCTCGACTTCCTGGAAGTAGTGTAAGGTGGGGAGGCGGACGGGGGTAGGGGAGTGGTGCGCACCTTGAACTCGTTCATTATTGGAATAATCTCATCCTCCAGCGCCTCGTTCGTCACCTCGCCACCGCGTAAATCAATTTTGTTGCCGACGAGGATAACCGGCACCTAGAAATGGGTTATAGCTCGCCAAGCAGAAGCACGGGGAGATAGCACACACGTTAACACCCAGCTGCCGGAATTGCGGGAGCCAATACGTCGGTATTCGGTCGAAGGATCCGGGGCTGTCTATGGAGTACACAACGCAGATAACATGCGCCTTGCGTATCTCGGACTCGAGGTGCGAACGGTCCTGGGGACCGGCTGGGGGTGGGGGTTCAGTAACAAATGGATTGGCGCGTCGCAGGACGGGCACGCACCTCCCGAGTCGACAATGTATGTGGTGACGTTCTCCGGGGTTACTTCAGGAGGGATAGTGACTTCCGGCACGATATGCTGGACCTACCCCCGACCAGTTTCAGCAGCAGCACAGCAGCCCACAAAAATCGCCCACTCACATGTGCAACGAAGGACTCCTTGATTAGCGAAGTGACTATAGTGCTCTTGCCTACGCCCTCTGCAAAAACGAGGCGGCGCAACGTGAGCTCAGGTGACTCTTCCGTTTCGAATGCGGAAAGTGAGGTGCTTACCGTCGCCGACGAGAAGGATACGCACATCTCGCCGCATATCCTAGGGGGCTCCGGGCAAGGAAGCGGCGGGGAAGAGGGGGGGTGGAATAAAGTATGGGGTAGCAGTGGAATCAAGAGCAGCTTAGCCGTTGGACGGCAACCTCACTGGCGAGAACACGAAATTGGATGGCAGACACGTGACCTGTCGATATCCTTAACGCGCTTCGTTAGGGTCCTTCCTCTTTTAGTCCACTGACGCTTGACGTCGTACAGAGTTTAGCTGTAACTCTACACCGGGCAGTGTATCCCTGTCGTGCGGTAGCTCTGACTCCTTATCCTGCCACAACGGGACCGGAACACATAGCCTCAGTGCAAATCTCTCCGCGAACCCTCCCCGCATGCAACCGGGCCCTATTTAAGGTCAAGGCGCCGTATCAGATTTTAACACACAACTATTCAGCACTATGAACATCACTTCTTTACCCAGCGACGTCTTGATTCTCGTCCTCGACAGCCTCCGTGTTGCTGACCTGGCTGCCCTTTCGCAGACATGCCGTTCTATGAACATTCTGGTGAGCAAGTCAGGCGTCACATGCTCATTCTCAGCTGAATTTATTTTAGGTGACAGAGTTTGGATGGGCAGGCTACGCACGTCGTACCCTCCGCCCTTCCTACAGTATTTCTCGCGCAAGGGCACACTGGTCACCTCGCACATGTGTACGCTATGATACTATGGCTGATTCCGCATGGAAACGCGAAGAGTTCGTAGCTCGGCCGCTCTCTCGCCCATGGACGGGAAAATTGCAACCCATTCTCGCTATTAACTCTTCCAGGCTCGTCGTAGCTGCTGGCAGCAACATCTACTCCTACAAATTCGGTGACTCGGATCGCGAATCTGCTCCTCCTGTAGAGTTAGAGGGAGAATTTAGTCTCTTAGAACTCGGCCAACGAAGCCGCGATATTACTGCGCTCACCTTCGTTGAAGACGGTGGACTAGACCGCACATTTTACGCGGGATTTCAAGATGGGACCGTCGAGCGCGTTGAACTGCTTCCCAATGGGAACACCTCAGTCTCCATTCAAAGGACTACTGTATCTTCTTGTACAGACTTTCTCGAAAACCTGACATCGGAATCTAACACCCTCCTATCGCTATTCTCCGAGGGGCTGGCTACCCTGACAAATCTCTCAGATCCCTACACGCAGTCCAAGTCCACCATAGACCTCAAGACACGCAGCTGGGTCTCCCATTTATGTCTGCACGCCTCCGGTTCATACGCGGCCTTTGGTACTTCATCAACGACCCCCCTCACCGTCCACGCTATCACGAACGACCAGATGTCCCCTAGACCGTCCGCCGTACTGCATACCAAAAAAGGCGCCGATCTCACCCCCGACCAGTTACCAGGTTCTGCAGTGTATGGGCTTTCCTCCGCGCCGATCTCGTCCCCGTGGGGCTCCTCACCCCAGATACTGGTATCTGGCTGGTTCGACGGACAAGTCCGATGCTATGATCTTCGTTCGTCTTTACGGGCATCGTCACAGGCAGCGGAGAGCACCCAGCCCGCTCCCCTGCGGCCGGTTCTAACGCTGCAAAACCCCTGGTCAGATGAGCCCATTTATTCCGTATCGTGCGGCGGAGGCTCTGCGAGCCATGTTGCTGCCGGTACAGCTCGTCACAGCGTGGTCGCCTTCTGGGACGTGCGGTCCCCAAAGGCTGGCTGGAGCGTGCATGGCCCTGGTAACGACCAGTCGCCCGTCTACTCCGTCATCCTCGAAAGCTCGCGCTTCTTCGGTGTAACACAAAGCCGTCCTTTCGTTTACGATTTCGTAAGGCGCTCTTTTTTTGTCTTGGTGATTCGCTTTTAATGATTTGATCATGTAGGGACCGGGCGTTACTCCGCAGACATATCCTCCAATACCACCGAATCGTGATGGGCTTGAACAGAAGAAGTGGATAAGTCGGCTGACTTATTACGTGACGAAATATCCTCATAGTCGGGGAACTCCAGGCAATGAGCACTGAAATACTGGATACGGATGGGCAGCGCGAAGAACGGATCCTGACTCCTCGGCTTGGCCAGATAGATATGTATTGGAAGATTTAGAACGGCCGATGTTGTATGATATGACCAGGCGATTTACTGTATCTTTAGCTTTCTCAAACGAGACTGTACGAGATATGTATCAAATGCTCTAAGGGAGAAATCCAAAATGCTATCTACGAAACTGAACAACGGCGTTCGCGGAGAGACGAACTCCTCTCCTCAGTTCTGAATCTTCGCAGATCTCCACACAGAAGCATACCTTTGAAAAAATAATTCATTTGCATAATATCAACCACGAAGGCCTGGAGGGAAATGTTATATTTGAGATTATGCAACTAGAGGGTCTTCATATGCATGAGGTGTATCGTTACAAATATAAAGAAGTGAATGGAGACAGTAAAATAGCACTTGAGGGAGAGGAAGATATAATGCTAACGTATGACGAAATAAGAGAAAACAAAACAATGAAGAGACCCAGAAAATACTAGACAAAAAGAAGGTTTGTAAGCCCAACCTGGCGTATAATAACACGTACGTATAACTCGAAATACACTAAGATGACGAAGGAAGAGTCCATAAAGGAAAGTGGGGGATTAGTATCATGAAGGTGTGGTAGCGGCTTGTGAACGCGTCGCCCAATTAAAGAGTTGCCGCATATCGCCAGCGGGTGGAGTGTCGGCCGCTTGCTTTGGTTCAACCAATAAGCTGGAAGAGAAGTTAGTTGAGATGGAAGAATACCGGATCCATATTGAGTTTGCATACCTGCGACGATACAGATCTTGGAGATCTCCGTGATGCCTTGCGTTTTCGAAGGCAATGTTGAGGTACTGCTGGACCTCAGGGATAGCTTTGAGGTTGTATGGAGCCTGGAACCTTTGCATGTCTAAAGAAAGAGTAAACACCTCTTCGGAGAAAGATAACCAGCGCATGCGTACCCTGGACTATTCTTGCAAGTTTATGATACTTGTTGAAATTGATAAGCTTTTTGCTGGGGTTCATAGGAGATGCGCGGTGCGATGGATTGCCTTCTCGGCAGAAGGTGACATCGGTCAAATACAGACCTAAAATGAATATAGTCAGAGAAGCCATACCAGCTGTGCAATGGAACTTACCGAGGAAAGGAACAGCTGGTGGAGCTGTATTCCGCAATTTCGAGCGATACTCGTGATAGTTACGGCTATGATCAGCCAATCTTCGTAGACCCTCCAATTGTGCTTTGTATTTTTGAGGAAGACCCTGGAAAAAAATTTGTTTAGCAATCTCTAATCATGCAGAAGATAAACACTCACAAGCCAGGTCTGATGAAGCCTAGAAATGGTGGAAGAGTCTAAAGCGGCTAGTATTGAGCGCGAAGTGCTGTAATTGTGCAAAGAAGAGCAGCGCTGCAAAAGAGAAAAATAAATATGAAGAAAGAAAAGAAAAGAAAAAGTGTTACATCTGCAAGCTTGACAAAGAATTTCACCAGGAGGGTACGCTTCTTCAGATCGAGCTCATTCAGTATGCTCTCCGCGAGCCATCCTGTAATAACTGTACTCAAAGATGATACAGCCTTCACATTGACAGGCAGCGTTGCGCCCTCCTGGCCCATTTCAAGAACCTCTTCAGGTTGAATGGCGCAGTAGAGATTACACTCCATGATCGTGAGCTGTCTCGCCAATTCCAAAGGATCGAAGTCCGTCACTGATATTGCCGCAAAGTCCTTCTTCCTTAGTGCTACAAGCAGCGTCTTCGTCATTGTCGGTCTCGGTATCTCGGATGTAGACAAAGCCGTAGGAGGGTTGATCGACATTCCAGGATCACGGGTGCGCTCAGCCTTCGGGCTGATCGTCAGGTCTGAGGATTGCGTGCGCATATTAAGGAGATCGAGAATTCGCTGAGCAGGTCCAGGGAAGAGGGAAGCCAGTGCCTCACGCGTGAAGGCCATGAGTGTGGGCAAAGCAGCGTCATCTACACCAGGGCGCCAATACAGCTCCGCCCAGAGCTTGATGAAATTTGACACTCGTAATCGTACAGGGAGGCCCTTGCGTTGCTGCCACAGTTGTAGGTCCTCAAAAGAAACACCAATGGGTGGAAGAAGATTGTAGCGTGAGATGACCGCTTCAACGAGTTCGATGGGTGAAGAGAACAGGCGGAAGGTCATGAAGAACACAGCTGAAAAGGCTGGATCGACAATACTGTCATGAGGCGTCATCTTCTCCACCAACACCTCCATGGTCGCCCCTACGAGGTGACCTTCGCTATTGTATGCCACGTCTTCCAGCGAATAGTCGTGACCAAACATCCATGTTGCTGGATCCTGACCGAACTCAGGAATCATCTCATCAGGGACACTAGGCAGTGCCCCGTGCACCATTTTCTCTTCCAGCGGCATGTCTGCGGTATGGTGGTCCCTCGCACTCCCTTCCCATGTCGTGCCATCGTCAGTGCGAATGAAGGAAGTCAAAGAAGCCGGAGAAGGTAGATCACGCTCCACCAAAGCGGATGATATGGCCAAAGGTGTCAATGCTGGTCCTTCATCCGGAGATGTAGCACTGGTATCATCAGAGTGTCTCCATGACAATTTCGAGCTATTCTCTGACCCAGAAGAGATCTGCCTTGTACGTTGCACGGGAGAAGGCGTTTGTGCTTGGATAGTGAGGTCTTCATCGTCAAGGCTCATGCCATCAAGACCGCTGAGGCTCGTCACCCTTGCGAGCGATGACTTCGCGAACCTGCTCGGGGTGAATGGCTGCACTTTGCTATCCGCTCCGCCGGGTAAGTTGACGATGAATGGCCGTTCGCCTACTGGCCGATTGAGGCAGACTTTCACGGTAGCTACGCAGTCAGCTCCAGCCTTCAATGCGCCTGTGGCTGACCTCAGCAGCGTCTGCTTCTCTTCTTCGTCGGTCATGGTGGAAGGGAGAGAGACCGTAAGAAAGCGCACGGAGTCCGCGAGAGAACTGGTGACGTCGTACAACCCATTCTTCGCGGACTTCAAGTTGGCAAGCCTATACGCCGGAATAGCAGGATGCAAGATAACAGCCTCCACGATAGTGAGCAATTTGCATACATTCTCCACAATCTCTCTGACCAGATCATAGAGGTGCCCTGTGCTTGAGGCATGCGATGCCCGGGAATGTGAATGCGCGTGCCCTATGAAAGCAGCAATGGTCGATAGGTAATGGTCGTGAGTGTAGCGAAGGGCTTCAAGGACCTGCGTCGAAGTCGAAGGACCGCGCGGAAAGGGGGGCGGAGAAGGTAGAGGTGATTCCTGGGACGAGAAAGATGAAGAAGAAGAGATGCTGCTGGTTGATTGTTCGGACTTATGCCCACTGGGAAGCGGCGGCCGCACCAATTCTTGCTTCACTATCGACAAGCCTTTACTCGTCGGAAAGGCATTCGGATTCGGTTGCGTTGGGTCCTTCATTCGTTGGCGGAAATCTGCCATACTCTTCATGCGCATAGCGGTTCCAGGCGTTCCAGGTCTCCGAGCCTTCTGCTGACGATGTTGTGTAGGAGTACGTCCAGCAGGTGAATCAGGACCGTCGTTTTCGCCGTAATTATTCCAAATGCCCTCCGATTCCACAGTCTCCTCGATGAGTGGCGCTGGCTCCTGATTATTCGGAAGATCTACGCCGCACTGGACAGCGACGGCTAGAAACCTCCGCATATGTGCAAACACTTGTCCCCCGAGGCGAAGCATACTTTCAATTTCCAAGTCCTGTTTTTCTTCGTCGACGTTTTCTTCGGACACTTTCTTCGCTTGAGCCACAAGGGAAGCCAACATACTCAATATCCGCCTCCTCTCTTCTGCCAAAACGGGGAATTGTTGCAATATTGGTGCATCTCGCTGTAATGTTTCTGTCGAGGAGAGAATCGTGCGAACAGAAGATATAATGCAGGCGGTGGAGGGCTGAAAGTGTGGTATTCGATTTGCGCGTACTGCATTTTGCAGCAACGATAGGCCATGTAAGAGGGGAACCATGACAGGGGGGCAATAAGAGTCTATATCTGATCCGACTTCAGGGGCGGACGGGCGTCGATTATGGTGGGCGTCTTGCCGCGAAGAGGAAGTGCTAATCCACGATGTCGCGGATGCGGTAGATTTGCTGTGATTATGCTTGCGCGAATACTAAGGAGGCAAGTGAGTTGGTATATTGCGAAGTAGGGGAGGAACTCACAGATTGTATTTCTGGAGGTTCTTCCTCCGTGAGCGATGATACATCTGAATTAACATAGTTACTTGGAAACCACCCCCTTCTCGTCTCGATCTCTCCATCCCACCATCCGCTGGGATCTCTATTCAAAACGTGGATGATCTCACCGGCACGGAAAGACAGGCAGGTTGCGCCCTGGTCCTCTGGAGAGTAATCATGCATTGCCAGAACGTATTCTGAACCAAGGCGCACGGCATCCTCAAGCGCCGGACTCTCAGAACGCGCCCGCCGATGGGAGCATGATCGTTGTGGTAGAGCGAGTGATGTCTTCGAAGCGTTTGTTGAAGACGAATTGGGGGTCATAATGGATAACGACGAGGAAGTAGATGCATTTGATACACTGCGTGCTCGGCGAAATGCACTGCTAGGGCCTGCTGTCGAGTTGGGGTACGGAGAACGTCGGTGTTGACCGTGAGGGTACGATGAGGCGGATGAAGGACCAGCCATCATGCTGACTGTGGTATCGATGGTGAGGTGTGACGGATCCATGGGTGCCGTTATCAGGCTATATGAAGTCCAAGCAAGCTATTATCCGGGAAGGCCGTCAATCTGTGACAAAGTAGAGGTAAGCGTGGAGCAGGGCGGACGTGAAGGACTGGGCGATCGACGCGTACATCACCGCCCAAAGGAGGAGGGGAGGATCAAAATGTCGGCTACGCACTGTATATTTGGATATGCGGGCTCACTACAGGAGTGGGACCGTGTTTCCAACGAAACAGGAGCCAGAGACCAATGCAGAGGCGTAAAACGGGCAATCGTCGATGGTATTCCGAGAGCGGCAGCGTTGTCGGGTGCAGATGACGTGAATTGTGGTGTACAACAGCGGAGACGAAGGTTGAAAAGAAAGCGGTTGGCGGCGAAGATATGGGCAAAAACGCGGTGCTCGCTCACGGTGGGATCAACGGCCCGAGGCGCTGGTAGTTGCCAGAAACGACGGAGAGATTCGAGAACACGAAGAAAAGAAAAATCAGAGCCTAGCAGCGCAGCCTTGGGCTTCTCGGGTATCTTGTGGGCCAGAATTATAGAAAAAGAGGTCGCTCTGCCTGGCGAGCACCTTCCTCGTGAATGTCGTCAATTCAGGGTTAGTTCAACCACAAATAACAAGCACAAATACGCTCCCACTGCCATCAATTCCACAGCAGAATTTCACTGATCGTTCTTCATCATCCTTCTTGTTTCGCTTCTTCGAATTTCTCGCCTGTGGATCTGCACAGTCTCTGAATTTCATCCCTCGAGTACCTCTAGTGCTGCGCGTATTTGGTCGTGGATGGTCTAATTTCGTTCAGCATCACCCGCTTGTCTGTCAACAGTCAAATAGCGTGTGCCTCCTAGTTTGCTTCTAGCTCGTCTTGCACAATGATAAATTGCGAAGATACATCTGCCACCTGCCTCCCGCTTATCGTCCAACGTGCCGTTACGGACTGTTTGGTAGTGGCCCGAGTGCTGCTTGCAGTTATGCATTGCTGGCCCAACAGACTCCTAAATTAGGGCCTAATCATCCTTGAAGACAGCCTCTGCAGGGCTGGAAAACTCCCAGTTTTCGTTTACAGAAGATGCGCAGATCTAATATCTATCAGTTCAATCTCTATTGGTGATTTAGCTCTATGAATATGTATTCGCAACTCGTGCTGCAGGTCAACCCTTGTTGCTACCATGTCGTCAGGACCCTCCAATTTTACTTCCCTGGCAGTCACACATCGTCTCGTTAATACCTCAACAGTGAAGCCCTAATTAATTTCTGGGACCTGAAAGCCTGGAGGTTGATGCAGATTGGCATGATGCTCTGTTCCTCATCACGTACTGCATACAAATTGCACAGCCGATAACGACAAGTGTACTGTAAGGAAACTGTCAGACTAATTGCCACTAAAAGGGAGTCAAGGTATTACACTGCAATGCGCCATGGACCATAATCATGCCTCTAGAGAGCCTGGCTATATCTGCCTCCCATGTTAACCTGTGCTCTTGAATTAGTACCTCCCTTCCAGGGATTTCTAGGAAGTAGATTTTGAATGTCTAATGTAATGATCGTTTGACAACGTACAAACCCTTGACGCGTAATGTACGCGCAGCCACGGCCCTACTTACTATTAAGTATGTGATGCCCATGAGGCTCCGTGAGATGAAGCGCTTGGCTTGCAATGCCTACCGGTCGGTGACGACACCGGGTTCCACTACTTTCTTAACTGTAACACTTGGAGTCCACAATCCGTCAATATTAATGACCATAGTACAATATTTTACGACGACCTTTTACCGTACTTACGCCTTGGCCCCCGCCAAGCTCGGAGGTTGCATGGGCTTTGAAGCAGTAAAGAGGCCGCTGAACAATCGTATAACTTTCAGGGCCAACCCTCCGATGCCATGACAATCCACGACGCGTCCGCCGAAGCTCTTCCTGCTCCCACTAGGACTCAAATCCGCACGCGCCATGCCTTCTATGCCCATTACCCTGCGCGACCTCTGGGCATGGGATATATGGTCCTTCTTGCGCCAAGCCTACTTCGTGCCTAAACCGACGTGGGGGACGAACCAGATACCCGACTTGTCTGGCAAAGTCATTATTGTCACCGGTGGGAATGCCGGGATAGGAAAGGCTACAGTGAAGGTACGTGGCTGTATGTTCTATTTCGGAGCAGTAGCAGCGCTAATTTCTACATGTTTACACGCGTAGGCACTCCTTGAACACAATGCGAAGGTCTATATAGCGTGCCGGGACGAGAAAAAGGCAGAAGCTGCCATCGAGGAGCTTCATTCCTCCACCGGAAAGCATGCTCTATTCTTGAAAGTTGATCTTTCCGACTTGAAGACCGTTAAAGCTGGTGCGGAGGAGTTCATCAGGTCAGTGTTGTGCGCCGAACATCGCGACACTGTAATTCGTATTCACGAGCAATTGCATATATTTCAGCAAAGAAAAAGAACTGCATATTCTCTTCAACAACGCGTACGTGATTGCCCTTTTCCCCGCGAAAGCTATCTTCACAGATTAATTTAGAGGGGTTATGATGGCACCATTCGATCAGCTCGCCAATGGATATGATCTTCAATTTCATACCAACGTGCTAGGTAACTTCGATTCGATTCTTCGCATGATTCGGGATATCAATTCTCCTTCCACAAGGTCATTTTTACCTCACAAACCTCCTACTTCCTGTTCTCCTCGCTGGGGCTAAAAGCTCCCCGGATGGGAAAGTTCGCGTAGTCAATACAACTTCATCAGCACATTACTTTGCAAAAGCTCAACTCGATTTTAATGCTTTCAAAGATGGACCAGCGAGGTCGAAACTCACGGCTGAGTTTATGTACATTCAGAGCAAATATGTAAGTATTTCGGTCTCTTGGCCTTTAAATGTATACTAATCGCCTGATACAGGGAAATATTGTATTCGCGAATGAGCTTGCACGGAGGTATAGAGATCAGGGCATCGTGTCCACGTCCGTGAATCCAGGTAAGCACTCTAATATCGAGAGATTTTTTGTCATGATCTCGTATTTAACCTATTGCAACAGGGAATATTCAAACGGAACTTAGCCGACATGTAATCAATAATGCTCAATCAAAGCTCGGCTTAGTATGCTTTCCAAATTCAGCTGGCTTCCATAGGTACTAACGCCTTGAACTAGCGGTTGCTCCAATTTTATAAAGCCGACACTGGGGCATTGACACAACTTTGGGCTGGTACATCTCCAGAAGGCGTTGATCTTGGCGGAAAGGTGAGACATTCTTCTTCTTGACCAACTGCCATGGCTTAATCATTCCTTTCTACGTCTTTTAGTATCTTATGCCATGGGCTAAGGTGGGAAGAGCTCGGTCGGATGCAGAAGATCCGCAACTCGGGCGCGAGCTTTGGACATGGTTGGAAGAACAAGTTGATGGGATATGAGCTAATAGATACTACTTCGTAGCTACATTGCGTGCTGGTTAATACCACTAATTTATACCCTCTACTTGTGCTGCCGATGTGGAGTCGGATGCTAAGCCAGTCATGGATCTGCCAGTCTGGTGTTCTATAGTAAGTGTACTTACGTAAGCAGCCAATATTGTCGCGTTTGATGTGTGTCGTGTTCCCTGCAGTGCTTTCACAATGGCAACCACCGCTCACTCGACTGTTCTCGAGGATGCTCTCGCCGCCGTCTCGAGAGCAGCACATCAATCAGTACGACAACCACTCAGACCAATGAGCCTATACTAACGCGTTCCACAGTTCACACATATCGAAAGCCAGGCGCGAACAGAGGTAGCACACGCGCTTTCGGAGACGCGTGAAGCAAGGACAGATCGCGACGAGGCGATCAAGGAGCTTCACACATGCCAATTAGAATGGCAGAAGTCTAAACAGGAGCTCATTGCTTCTAAAGCTTCTGTAGGTAGATACTTATACCGCAGTACCGATTCTGAAGGCTCATTTGCGCGTATAGGTGCAGCAGGCAGAACTTACTGTATGTCTAGTTCTTTCCGTATGCGTGGGCACTGAGCTCACTATATGGTTCATGACTTCAGATAGCCCATCAAGTGGAAACAATTGCACAGCTGCGACGCGAAATTAACCAGTGGAAGGATCAGTCACGAAACTGGCAAGACCACTTTCTTCGTGTTGAGCAAGAGAGATGTGCCCTCACATCCCGAATGGAGGAACTTGTAACTGAACGCCTTCAGGTGAGTATTTTTTTCGATATTGTATGCTCCGAATTGACTGTTGTGCAGTGGGGTCAAGCATCGATGTCAACGGCGTCGTTCACTCCCAAATCCCGGTACAACGATCTCGTTAATTCTGCTCCTTCATCTACAACGACTAAAAGAGGTTCAATACCTTCTCCTTCCCATCCTCCTGCCTACAAGTCTGCTGCACCCCCCAGCAGCTCTGAGGTCTCACATTCTGAAAGTCCCATTCCGCCGCTGCAACTAACATCTCAACGCGCGGCAAAGCAGGCAAAAGTTAAGCCTAATTCAAGTCTCACTGGTCGAGGGCAACTCTCTCCTCACCAGGCAGCGGAGCCACTGTGCTCAAAGCAGGAAAGCAGCGTGCAGCCTGTGCAAAAGGCGAAGCCTGCTGTCCAAAGTACAAGTCGATCGCAGCCGCAAAAGTCACAGCCTCCTCCTCGAGTAACCGTTATTAGGCGTGTCGAGGCCGTTGTTCGCGTCAAGCAAGAAGAGTCGGATGAAGACTCCATTAAGAATGAAAGCAGAAGCGAAGAGGATGTTCCAGCTCAGAGTTCCCGTAGTTCAAGGAGACGAAGCCGAAAGATTGTGGAAGATGACGATGAGTGGGTCTCAGAGGACGATAACCGCAAGAGTGATGTTGCTGGTGATGTGGATGGCGAGCAGGGTGCGGAGGACGAAGAAGACGACGAGTTGATGATGGGGGCAGAGGTGAGTCGTCACGAAAGAGCGCAGGCTCAAGCTGACTATTTTTTCGACACTAGGATAATCACGACGAGGTGTATGGCTCATACTCTATACAGCCAAAAAGGAGACCAAGAACCACAGTAGCCCCTCCCACGAAGAAACGAAAAGTGGGCGCAAAAAATTTATGAACTAAAGCTTACTACAGACCTGTATTTTACTAAAAGTCGCCATGTTCAATCAGGGTGCATGCATATCCTTATTTTTTTGTATTGTAATTATGCGTGTAATTATACAACGGGGGCCTATGCTTCCCTCCACAGTACACCGGCAATGTTCACTCCGCATGTATAACAAGGTGAGGTATACAGAAGCAAGATGCGTTGGTATACATATTCCAAGAAAGATATTACATGAGCTTTCCGCCTCCATAGCCATTTCCAGTGGAGCTGCTGGTGACTCCAGATTTCTTAATTGCGCGGGAGGTGGCGAAAAGAACGCTGTCGAGCAGGGAGGCCACGGTGAGCACACCACCAACAATCGCGCATGTCCTATGGTCATGATCAGAGGATACTTCGGAGTAAAATGAGATAGAAATACATACGATGTGATGAAGTGTGCGAATGACTGCCGTATGTCAGAGTGTACGATGAGTATGGGAGAGATCTCAAAGTTAAAGAAAGCCCCTGTAAAGAGCAGAAGTGAGTGAAGTTTCATGTGCGACGGTGGGAGGAACTTTTTGTACCTGGAACACCACTGTTGCCATGTTGGACGTGAATGCCACCAGGAGAATCGCCATTAGCACCCTCAGTCAAATCGCGCTCAAAGTGGGTGGTGCTGTACTGATGGGTGTTGACCTAAAAGTACTCTTGAGCAAACGTAGGGCACTCGCATCCTTCTAATATACGTACGACTTTGCCATCCAAAGTGCGGAACTGCGTAGACACAACTTTCAGGAAGTACTGGAACATGTACTGTGCCTTGCTCGTCTAAATGCAACAGTTAGTTAAAAATAAAACAAGAAACACCGATCACTTACTCTCTGAATAGCACCGTCCAGAGGATTGCCTTCAAGTCCCATGCGCTTCCTCATGGCTTTGCCTGCCTCGGCCTTCCAATAGTCGTATTCATCGTCGCCCTCGAATGAAAAGCGGTGGATGGTATGTGAGAAGTCATGGCGGTTGCCATCGTCACGAAGGTACGGGACCAGCTCATATAAATTGCGAGAATTCGTTTGGAATGAGCGACCGGGAGACAGGTGGATATTGCCGATGACCTTGTTAACACGCAGGCGGCCAGAGACGTTACAGCCCTCATCTGCTTGCTCTCTTAACTTCTCGGCCCAGCCTTCGTTTTTGCACTACGTGTCGAAGCTCAGTCACATGAAAAATCACGCGCGGCCTTGCATGCCTCACCTGCTCAATAGCATCCGGGTTCGAGAAACTCCATCCTCGGTTGACATACGCCATCCGGACATCCTCGCAGCTGTTGCAGCATCCATTCTCAGGCTCCAGCCCACCATAACAGGAACCACAGTATCCATCCTTCTTCACATCGTTCATCTTGTCGAGGTCATTCTGAAGTTCGGCACTGTGCGAGTTCGGAACCTCAGCTCCGTTCTGGCTCAGGCGGGTTTTGAGAATGTTATGCGAGATATCCCGCTGAACCTCCCCGCTGATATCCATGACATCGAGACTGAGCACTGGGGTAAAACATAAATATTAGTCTTAGCCCAGTCAGTGCAAAATTCAGAGATTTACAATAGCATGGCACTCTAGGGAAAGTAACATTCATGTTCACTGTCAACTTCTCTCCTCTGCTCCTATCAACGATAATTGAGGTGTCGATGTTTACTCTTCGGTAATCGAAGAACTCCATGGTAGTAAATGCCAGAATAATGGCAGCCGAAAAAATGGTCACTATTAGAATTGAGATGCTGAGGTTAGTGAAAGTCGGTAGTCAGAAGAGGTTCACTGACATAAAGCTCCCGTGCGGGTCTTCACCTTAACATCCTCCGTTGTCTATGCAGAGCATTCTGTTAGCCCATAACGAATAGAAAAGCTGGGTAGTAACTACTATGTACCTTGCCGAAGGCATCCATGCCTTTTAGGCTGTGAAAAATTCCCTTGGCCATGGTGACCTATCGCAATCCAGATGCGCCAACCTGAAGAGAAACTAAAGAATGGGGGAGAGACAAAGAGAGTGGAAGAATTATTGAACTACGACAGCGAAGAAGTGGAATTATTGGCCACGAAGTTACAGATCGCGTGACCGGTATTGACGTGTCACTTCGCGTCGAGCCCACGTGCGACCTTTGACAACCTTCCATCCGGACTTTATCCTCGGTTCAAGCGATGTAGTCATGCAGAGCGATGGCATGGAACCAAAATGCCCGCATGGACGCTGCAACGTAGTATATATGCATGGCTAACGATAGACCAGAGAGATAAATAACAGACTTGTATCTAATGTACAGCGTCTCAAGGTATACCGATGCGATCAACTCCCTGTTTGACCTTGCCTAGCAAATTCATGACACCGTCACGAATGCCGTCAGCCTGCACATTAACACTTTCTCCAGATGTCCTGTATACACCCGTGCCAGCAGGACCTCCGAGGCTAACATTGACACCACCTAGATTTAGATTAAGCGCAGGTGCACTTGACGTTGACTCGGGAGGAGGGTCGTAGACGGAGCTCGGAAAATTCGTGGCGGCGGCGCGTACCATCTCGATGTATCTTATTATGAATGATCAGGGTATTAGGATATTAAATAGCGCAGAAGAGGACGTTACATACGAAGAAGAATTATGAACGCAAGTTCCGCCAAGTAAGAGCCGTATACCGGCGGCATTCACAATGCCACCGTTTGAGGCTGCAACCGGATCTTGGTTGAACAAAGTAACCGTCCGCGCCTCTTCGTAAGTCGTTCCACCGATCATAAAGATAATGACATCTTGTGGTCTGGTCAAGCGTGAGTTAAGTCGCGAATAAAATTTAATCGACTAGCTCACCTTTGGAGACTGGCATTCGGACCAGGGCTTTCAATGAAAGGATAGCTGATTTCTTTCAGCCTCCCTTTGAACAAGTTCTCCAACGTCTGTGATAGGTGGGGTGTGTGTTGTGTATATACGTTTTCGACACCCTATACCATGCTATTGATTAAAATGCATGATGAAAAATCCCAGAATCTGTACCTTGAGACCTTTCAAGGCTGAACGGCCCTTTGCCAATAGTGATTCAGTCGAGAAAAGGTCGTCTTGCCGTTGATCAGCACCCGAAATGTTCAAGAACACATAGATGAGCTATCGAAGTGAGAATAAAAATAGATCAGAACAGATGGTATGGCACACTTTAGCTTCTTCTCGAGAAACACCGTTTGCAAGCGCAAGATTGATTAGTGACGCAATATTAGCCGTATGCGTCTTTTGATACCGTAAAGCATAAAGAATCACTAGGCGAAGTTTATTGAAAGGCGGGACGCCGCTGTCAGAAATCATTGCTTGGACAGCCTAGTGGGCAACGTTAACGGTGAGCGCGAGAACGAGAGTTCATAGAGCTCACCCTGTAGTCTGCGCCAGAGCTGGTTGCCAGTCCCTGCTCCACTTCGCCCACTTCAAGGAGCTTGTCTCTTCCGACCAGTCTACTGAGCTCTCCGACCAAAGCTACGTGTTTGCTAACGTTGCCTCCCAGCTTCCGGAATTCTGGATATTCTTCCACAAACCGCTTCATATCGGCAATAGAGTTTATCGAGGATGGAGACTGGGCAAGAGATCGTGATTGGTAGGATTGCACATAGTCCTTCAAGGAGCCACCTAAGTCGCCGAAAGTAGCAAGGTAGTTAGCCTGGAAGAAAGGGTCTGTCGACGTCGTTAGTGTGATTTCCTAGCAAGATGCGTATTCAGGGGGGAAATCTTCCAAGAAGAAAATAAAAATTACGGCTAGTTCCGGTCTTATGTCAGGGACAAGCTTCATATCCACTCGACCGTTTTGGATACCAAGTAGCTCGTGGACCATTGCCTGGTAGGTCCATTGAGACAGTAAAGGAGTTACCGGGTCGTTTCTTCGATCCAGAATCAAGAGTAGAGGCGGAACTTGAGTCAACCGGAAGTCAAATAGGGAGGACTCAGACTGTATATGATGCTAATGGTAATAGGCATAAGTTGTATGTCCCAGCCTGCGATATATTCATAAATACCTGCACTTCCACGCCAAGTTTCTTTGCCATTGAGCTCATCTTCTCATAGCGAATGATGGGTTTCTTCTTCAGACTGAGGAGCACTGCTGCAATGCCTTGAACAGCTAGATCCAGTGCTTTCGGGTCCCATGAATTAGGACTTGAGCCGTACAGGGGTCGTGTTGCTGACGGTGTATGGTTCAGAGAGAATAGACACGGCAGCAAAGGGGCATAATCGGCGAAGTATTCCTGGAGAATAATGAGCAAAGCACAACTCATTTAGATGGATAAATACACACTTGAACTTCCCTAACCACTTCATATTCATCCACCTCTGCTAATCGTTCGATAGCAGTTTTGCTGAGTACATTGCTGAAATCTATTGAAAACGTTGAAGACAATTTCAAATGGACACCCGATGCAATTCACTGACTGACACAAGTAATACTCTCCGTATTTCGGCTCCTTGAGTTCTGTTTCTAGAGCCTCCAGGCTGTCTTCGTTGCTTTGGAGAAAGCAAACACACTTCATATGGGGCATCCGATCTCGCTTCTTATTATCTATCCGGTCAGTTAGATAAACCTGATGCGCAAGAAGCGTTGATTGAGTCGAAGCCAACGACACTATTGGAGTCTGTTAAAAGTTCAAGTCAAGTTGCACTGTATGAAACTATCATAACATACCGTGTGTGTGTCGAGGAGTAGCACCTTCATAGCCGAAGGCGTTGACACTAACTTAGTGACATACGTCTCCACTGCCTTTACGACGTCCATGATGCTCAGCGGAGGTCTCTGAGCTAGATACACCGTTTGAAAATGCCTGTCGACGTTGTCTACAGCTTGAACCTGAGATGCAGTGCGGATTGAACTCGGCGCTGATTGGCGGTTCGCGCGCCTCCTTCCGTCCCGTGACGACGCGTGTTACTTCTGAATCTTACGTATCACGACGCATGACAGTAACGGCACATCTGGCGCGTCAACCAAACCTTGATGAAAGCGCCCGTTTCCTTCACGTTACCATGTCCTTCACCCAGTTCCCAATATATCTCTCTGCTCAACAAGTTCCTGTTCTCGTCATCTTGGGCCGAATTCTGGCGCGTATCACTACATGAAATGTTGACGGGTTTAAACCTGAGTCGCTAGTCCCGCGCTTAGCTGCTAGTGCACGCAGGCCGTGGCGACTCGCGTGAAGCTCCGTGAAGGACACACATGGGCTGCACATGGGCACTATCCAACCGCCTCAGTGCAAAATATTCTAGGGTACATCATTTTTAAATCCTTGATAACTGCACTCTCACGATGGATCGTTCCTTCTGTAGAAATTCCAATATTTGCGTGCAGGACTTTAACATAGCACATGGGCATGTCTACGGATTTCCGCTTCTTCCGCATTGAACACTATTCTTTTCGATGAGTAGCCTACCGTGCGCCATTTTTACACCTTTAGGACGTGAGTCTTATGCTCTATCCATATTCCTCGTGTTCTAGGTGTCACCCATCACACAGAGACCCACTAGGTCCCAGTTCGAATCAGGTTACATGCATATCTTTGGTGTATACTGCCAGCAGCTCGAGTATCTTTTAATCTCCATGCTGCCTAGCGTTGGAAACATGAGCTATGTCCTGCGCCGCAGGGTCCTGGGACTACTCTGCTATCTGTTACTTCATCTCTCTCAAGTGTTTCATCCATGGTGCTTCCGCCACACGATGACTACCGAAGTTTGCCCTTTCTCTCACTGGCCGGACAAACTCTAACGCTTCAAATTACGTTTCTGCTGTAAGGGTGGTTTTATCAATCTTCAATGTGCGTTTCTTGGTCTTTTTTTCCGTTCTTCTCCGCAGCGGGGCGACGTCAGTGGGACTTCATTTATCAGTTGGATTTTGTCATCTTCTCTCGCTTCTCTTCAGCTCGCCAACTCCCAAGCATACCTCCCACACAACGACCATAGTTTCCAACACGGCTACTTACTTTCTTGGGCTCGTACGATAGGTTTTTGTGACTTGTTGTCCATTTTCGTTGGTATGCACGCGGGGTAGGCGACTCTTCTCTTCGTTAGAATACTAGGGAAGCACCCTTATGAGCATTGTATACTGAATCTAGGCTACCCTGAATTATGTGTAACCATTGAAAATTTGACCTTCATGTCAAACGATCGCAATCATGTCGATGTATACAACTATCCTGGAAGTTAGTACTTTTTGACGGTAAATGCCGATCTCTCCATCTGACAGCCTCAGTCGAATAATTCCCTAAAATTGGTTTCACTCGTGGCGATGATCCTCCTATCGAAGCGTTCTAACTATAATCATAGTTCCTCGTTCATACTCTCATCTCCTTGTATCCGGCGGCGCAGACAGTCGTGTCACGCTGAATGACAAAATCGCACCCAACCCCTGCGATCGCGATGAAATTCGGTTATCTATATAACGGCCCACTCCAAACCCATGTCTCCAGGAGTTGCGCAATAAAGGGCTCCATGTGTTTACCGATGCCCTCTTCTTTCTACCGCGAGGAACTTCAGCGTGCACTCAGCGAGCAGGAGTTCGGTATCCGGTCTTACAGCGTCATATCGTCTAATTCTCGACAAGCTTCCGCAACTGTCGTGCTTCTGGAAGGTCAAAAGCTAACTGTATGCCTCACAGCACAAGGATACTTTGTAAGTTGTCCATCTACCCCGCCTTTATTTGATGTCTGTTGGCTCAATGTATTCCTGCTCTGATCCCAGATCGATGCCGACAAGAGCCCGGGCATATCCCGCTCTCCCTCGAACCAAGTGACCCACGAGACAATTGAAAATCTTCTCCAGTCCTTTAGCGCTTTATATGCGCAAAGGCGCCAGGAGGCTCTTGTCACAGCACTGCAAAGGCTCTCGTAGGCATTGAATTCCGAGGCATATTAACCTCAGGGATGCACTACGCAGCCTCATATTTAAAATTATTTCCTCGTAAGCCAAATTCTTTTCATAGCCGTAAAAAAAATGTTGAACATTTTGTGGCTTTAGAGCGGTCTCAACTCGTTTCTGAATGGCTTCCTGTAGATTTATTTTGTAGACTACTGCACTACATATACCATATACCCTCTATCTGATAGCGAGATGCGAATTTGAGAGTGACATCATACCGTACTTACACATTGACTATAAACCCCGAGCTCCCTCGAACTCTAACAGTTCAACTGGACTCGACCCTGACGTCGAAATCGGTGTTTTGGTCCGTTCCGAGTTCCAGCTTGTGGGTCTTAGCTCTCACCTGCAGCACGTTCTTGTACATCTGGCGGGTGAAAACAAACCCATTCTCTCCCGCCCGAACCTTTCTAATTATATTGCTAATCCGGCGCCTCTCATCCTGATTCCGGAGACAATTGGCCCACCATCTGTCCATACTGTTGCGAATACCTGGCGAGTTCAACTCGTTGCTCTCGCTTTGCTCTGCAAGAACGTGGAGCAGAAAACCGGCATTCAAATGTTCGAGCCCCATTTCGGAAAGACATTTCAGGATCCGCGAAATCCGCAAATAGTTATGGGAAGATCCTTTGAGAATTATCCATAGCTAAAGTGAATATCTTACTACAGGAGGCAATAGTGAAGGAGACTTACGGACTAAATTACGGTAACGCCCTGCGTAATTCCGCGGTGGAGCTGCACGATCAAGAAGACCAGATTCCACCGAGACAAGCCGCATCCCATAGAAATCCAGTATGAGCCTATACGACTGTATGATGCGTTCTACGATGGCGGGATCAGATTTCATCGATCCAATTTCGTGGGGCTGAAGTGGCTGGGACTCGAAGTTCATTCCATACTCTCTGATTGGAAATCTATTCATTGCAAAGGTTGAATCAGAATGTGCATTGGGACTTCGAGAATGCCCGACTCACAACCATTGAATAAATCCGTGCTTGTATTCCAGTTTATCGTAATCACCGAGCCATCTGTCAACCATGGCTAAGAAAAAGGCGCAATATCGGGCGGAAAAATTGGGCACTGTTCGTGGATTTCCTCGACGAGCTTGTTGTCTGGACGGCAGCGTAGACTATTCGAATAGAAAAGTAGATTTTCCGACGAACTAGCATCGTTTCCATTACGTGGATATTCATTAATAAATTCTTGTACATCCCGTGGAATCGACATATCGTTGGAGATCGTCTATGAGGAAGAGTAGGTATAAAGATGGGGTGATAGTAAGTCTCATAGCCACGTTTTAGCGGGAACTACATTTGTCGGAGCTCAAATTTAAACTTGTGTGAGGTTTAGATAACGCGTCAAGTATACGTGATTGTCATGATCAACTTCCATCGGGTGATTCCAATGCTGCTTCAACTTTAGCCCCTTACTAGACTTCGTCCAAAATACTGCATCTTATTGTCTCTGAAAGATCTCTAAGTCCAAAGGGCTGTGAAAATATTCCAGATTGTGTGTTCTCTGGGATACGGTGGTCATGAATGGAAGAATAGCGCCGATATAGACTTACATCCTCCAATGCCCAGAATGAATCTAACTGGTTTCAGGAGGAGGGAGCATCTTTCTATGGCGATTTTTTGTGGATTTCCCTCTTCACTTACTGGATATATACTGTCAAATGTCTACAAACTAGCTCCCTGCTTCGTCTACTCAGTACTTTGTGGATCTGCTTTTTCTGAGAATCTCGATACGATGCCCTTGTCTTTTAAATTTCTCATGGGGATAAGTCAAAGGCTCAATGTTAGGTATTTGTTTCCGGTCGACTTGAAGACGTTGCAATGTTAAGCTTCGCTTCTCTAAAGCACCATGTATTGAGGAACGTCTCAGAATCATCGTAGGTGGAGTGCTATTTTTTTAGCTCAAGAAATTGTACGTCTTTCTTTTCTATCTGCTTGCCACTTAAGCATACACTAAAGGTCTGGGATCACTGGTCACTTGATAGACTACGAGATACGGTCCGTTTTGGCCGTTCCTTGACCAGTGCTTGAATGTGCCTGGATGCTCAAGGTACAGTAAATCCATGCATTTGCCGACTCGGACAAGCAAATGCACAGGCGTAGGCGCTATCGACATATCTGGCAAAATTGTACATAGGGTCAGATATAGGTCTTTTAAGCTCAAGTAACCATCAAACGATATCAACTCCATCGCTCACCGAATGGGACGAGCATAGGTGTAAGAGTTTGTTCATACACAGTAACTTCATATATACTTCATGACCGGTACAGGATTCGTTCGAAACTGCGAAGAACTAATTCAAAATGGCCGGCGGAACATGTTCATCATCAACCTGGCAAAATGGCATGCGCCACAAACACTTATGGTTACCGCAGGCAGCCGCGAAGGGGCCCCAGAGATTCAGAGAGCGCAAAGATTCGGAAGTCAGCCTGGAGCAATGTGTTCCAAGGCAAGCATCCCTAAGTTCATACTTACCCTGAACAGGAACAGACGCCCATTTATTTTCCTGAATCCTATCTACCGGCATTTATCACATCTTATCTCGGCAACAAGGTACTGCACAGACACTCGTATTTGGAAACGGTAAAAACCCTCCTAGTTACGCCATAAACCAGCAGAAAGCATACGCCACCCAGCTGCAGTTAAAATCGAGGGATATGGGAACTTTGAACAAGGGAACTCAGCGTTCTTTATAGCTAGGACTGTCAGACATGCAGTAAGATTTAGTCCTTACCTGCCTAATCACATTGTGGGAACTGAAATGAGGTCAATGATAGATTAATTTTTGTATACTGCTCCGACTCGCATGAAATCCGATCTACCTTCGACAGAATCTCGGAACGGTACAATCCTTCCGAACGAGCAACAAGAATTTCCGGTTTCGGGTGATAATCTTTTCAGGTCTGTATCCAAAGTGTAGAAAATCTAACAGAAGGATAGATGTAAACATCCCTTGTGTACCTGTGAGTGTCAACGCTACATTGTTTACCGTGCACCCAACTTACACTGTGCCTTAGAAGTCTTGGTGTTTGTCTTTTCGATTTTCGATTGGTAGATACTCCGGTAACAGATGTTCGGGGAAGCCTAGGTGACTATTGTGATGACTAGTCCCTTCTGTTTTCCTTGTCATTATTATATCAAGTAACGGCCGCGCGTCCGACCCTCGAGTCCGACTCTCCGAGGTCTATGTATGATGATGTGAACTAAAATAAGAGTCGAAAGACTACTGCTGTCAGGACAAACGTGCTGTGATATTTGAGTGAACGGACTATCCAAGAAAATATTGTATAAATTCGTGTTCTCTAGCTCCATAATCTTGATGTAGTACTAAGTTCGTCTGCAAAGTATGTTTGCGGCTGTACACCTTGCCGACTGATATGAGGAGGCCAGTAAAAAATTGTTCAAACGTTCATCGCTATCCACATGTATTTTATTAGAACATGTAACTTATTTATATGATCAAAGAAGCTATAGGCACACCCAAGGCCAAGATCACGGAGTTACTTAAGAAACGAGTGATTGGTCTGCTTCGTTCGTCAGATCAGTTGTCACTTTATGACATGACTAGAATCCGTTCGATTGTTCATCGACGGGCGTCAAGTGGGAGTGTAAGCATGAGTAAACGCCAGTGATGCAGGGGCGATCACGTCGGAACGAGATGTCACAGATGAACTTATACAGATGAAGTTACGGTAACACCAACGCTATATTCACTGAGGCCTTGGATGACGGATCGATCACTCAGTGGAAACGTTATTCCACATGGATTTGGGCATGAAGCTTCGGTGCTTCAAGTTGAAACATGACTGTATGTGGAAACGTCATTCTCATATCTATTCTCTATCTCGTGGATATGACGGTACGTAGTCTGAAGATAATTCACCTATTACTTCAGTTCAATATACATATCAAAACCGACGCGGATGATCAACTGCGGAGGGAGAGCGCACTCTCGAGCAGGAGCGGCCTGTGGCCTTGAACGAAGATAGCATTGCGCCGGGGTGAGACTTTGAAGCCGGACTGGGATGAGGCACATTGCTACCGATAGCGTGAAACTATATTTGCGCAGCTATTTCGCTGAACTCGATGTAGCTGAGTCGAGGAGTTAACTGCTACACAGAATCACCTTGCTTCACGGAATTAAACATTGACGCTTACCATGTTCGATAGTGTATTGCGATCCGTCACCTCGATCCGTCATCATATCAGTGACCTATCCATGGCGTAGGTTTTGAAAAAACGCAGATATGCCTCCCTCGGATGCCTTAGTGTAAACATCACTGTTGGTAACAAGGCTGCGGAACAAAAATGCGGGGTAAATGAGCACATGTGGGGAACAACGGCAATTCTAGACACACTTGGACACACTTAGACCACACTCACACGCCGATGCTGGCACTGCATTGCGGGGAAAGCCGAGTACTGTAGTATCTACTGTGCCCGCATATATTCATAGCAAGTCTGCAGTAGTGTATTTTGAGATTGAGCCCGGGCGCGAGGATACCTCAAGTGACCTATACACTGTGTCCAGGTGACTATCGGTGCTTCAAGAAGAACGAAAATGAAGTGCACAGTCAACGAAAGCTGTAAATGAGCGCTGCAGGTATTATCTTTGTTCCGCTCCGCTCGTCGTTCCGTCTAGGGCAAAAATACAACCGCATACTATGAGCAACGAGGCCGAATTAGGATGACTCACTTTCGGGTCCGGAGGAGATAGACCATAATACGCGCCCTCGCAAGTCATACAGCAGTGAAGGAGAGGTGGCGTGGACCAGGTGCCATGATATGCCGGGATAATGCGAAGAGACCAAGGTAGGGGGAGTCCGAGCCCTTGCACTGGGGTGAACATCCCACTAGCAGATCCTACAAAGTGGTATTGACCCCAGGCGCATCCGACGTACAGCCAGGAAGTCAAACGACCTCAATATGCCCGGGGCCTGTAAGAAGAGCTTATTTTAGAACGCCGTGGCTGGAAAATGAATAGTAATAGCAAGAAATTCGTAGCCAATGAGAAAAGAGAAGAAACCCTCACCGGTCGACCTATACGTATGGGAAACAAATATGGGTGTATTTCCGGCATTTTGCGCAACCGCAAACGCGGCGGGGAGGCGCAACTATATTAGAGAAGGCGTGCGTAAGTCGGCGGGAGGTCCGAGTCGGTGACCTGCATATGTATACATTATTAATAGACCAGAAGAAAACACAGAAGGATATAGAAGCGTGCATGTGCAAGGCAAAAACGGCCGAAATGTGTGTTCAGATCCGTCCTAATTCGAAATATAATTGAAATCCATGGCACATAGAAGCAGATGCAAGACTTCAAGTGAGAGAAAGAGAGACGTAAATTGAAATGCATCCGAACGGTAAATCCCAAGAACCTGAAGAACGACGCCACGTGAATGAAGGGAGCGTTTAGCGTAGGCGTGCGCGTGTGTAACTGTAAGCCATGGCGCAGGGATGAATGTTACATTATGGGTACAACCTGGAAGCAGTCGGATGTTAGTTACAAGGAAAGAAAAAATAGAGTTCGGGCTCGGCGATGGTACAGGGCGGTTCTTACTTTAGTCGCTGCCGAGGAGAAGGCGGGCCGGCTTCGAATGCGGGGTAAAGAAGCACGGGGTATTAGACTTTGCAAGTGCGGGCATCCTATCATGACCCACCGCGCAGCCGTACAAGTCGCATCCGCATCATTATCCCAGGGAACGAGAATTTAACTGATCGTTGTTATTCCATGGAGGACGTGAGACAGTGCACTTCTATTCTTAAAGTCCGCGGAACAAAATGAGGGTCGCTGTCGTGAATGTGCCACAACGGTCTGCACACCCAGTCGCATATGCCACCTTCTCGACGTCCAGCAATCAAGAACCGGAAAAACCTGTAGATGTGATCGTGATGAGCTCAAGACACGGCAGCGGGGGCTTTGATGGGGAACCATGCAGCGAGGCACGCTAGAAGATGTTCCAAGTCGATCTGAGGGGCTTTATGGAGGGAAAAACGGATAAAGCGAGGCATAAAGCGAGGGGCTGGTGTCACTGTGATGCAAAGTGTACTCATCGAGACAAAGAGCGCCGCGGTAGCAGCGATGTCGTGCAGGGAGGGATGCGGTAGATCCTCATATACCGCCGGCGGTGCAGGGAGCCATGGGCAATAAGACACAAAGCTGTCCATGGATGGGGTAAGATTGTATATTTAGTGGGCCGATAAATGCCTGAAGTACATATTGTACGACCGAGCTCCACACAAGCACGAGAGATGACAATCACTTTGATAAGATTGCGATGGATGTCGTTTCGACGAAAGAGGATCGGGGGTCGGCCGACGCTGTGACGGAATAGCTGCGTGGATAAAAGGTGTACAACCTCTCAAAGTTGCGACACATAGACAGATTACTGCGTTCTAGCGTGAAGAAGTCGTCATTGAATCAAAATTTTCAGAGTTTAGAACTTTGAACGACGTCACCAGGAAAATTTGCTCCCCAGCGTTGGATCGTTGGCGAGGGAAGCACCAGATGTAAGGGAACCAGGATCCTCGAAGGAAGGAAGCCAGAAAACTGAAACTGTCGTCAAGTAAATGCGGGGTAGATAGACTTTCTAGCTTCTTTTTCTCAGTCGAGAGAGAGAGATACTGGCTCGGGAACACATCGAGTCCTAAGCAGCGGTACGCCCGAGTAAAAGCGTATAACTTTCCAGGTGCGAGGAGACCAATCCCTAGGCGCTGGCTAAAAAAAAAAAGTCGGGGGCGAGAGCAATCAGGAAGCATGGAGAAGGATGTTCCAAGAGCATGCAGGGTCCATGGAGATGCCCTGAGCATACATCCACAACAATGTAACATTCAAATAGAACGAAAAGGAAGAAATAGCGAACGGCATCCAGGCGACAGGATGGGCCAATCGCAGACAGCCTGGAAAGGGCAGGGAAATAGGCAGCCCGGGAAAGTCCAGTGAGCGAATCAAGGGAAATTGGAAGGGCGACGCCTTGACAGCCTAAGCTGGGAAGGAAGGGAAGGCCAGTCGCACGAAAAGAACACACGTCCAGGAGCAATCGACCAATGGCCTTGCTGGAGAAATTGAGCAGCGAATCGAAGAAGGTTGCGACTCTAATTCGCGTGACTACATCCGAGGCCGATGACGCGACGCCCGGTCCCAAGTAGAGGGGATCTACGCAAATGAATGCTTCAGCCACTGAACGCATAGGACCCTCAGTGAATCATGGTGTCGGAGTCCGCACGGAGATGGTCTCCGTTCCATAATGGAGTTCGCAATTGAAGTCACGCCAGGGCGCAGATAGTGGGTTGGCCCCATGCGTGCACTGGCCTCGATGATGGACGGACGTGATGGAAAAGAGAGAGCACATAAACGTGACGCAAACGTGACGTCCCACATCCATGATGTAAAGATCACATATTTGCACCCGCCAGTAGGAGATCGCGGACAGATCACCGAATCACTGATCGATTACAGGCGTATTGTGCTCACCCGCGTGGCAGTCTGACCGAGGGCGCGCAAGGAGATGGGAGAAATGTGCATGAAATTCCCGTATGCCCGGCCGGCGCGAGGTGCTGAATCCTGATAGAGTCCAAGCCCATGCGGCCGTGAGCACCGTGAGCGAGCTGTGCGTTCATCTCGCACTATGATGTCTCCACGGCCGCGTATCTCAGGCATCACCTCCTACGGCCCATCGACGTAAAATCCATGGATGCACATGTATGGGCACCGGCGTAATAGCCTATCATGATTTTAGATGGCAATTTTCGACACGATTTTTCAGGATAATCAATCGAGTGCCTGGAATTAAGCAGGTACAATGCTTATTTCGTCAACGAAGTCAGGCGTATATTATACAACGATGCCCATAACCCAGCCTCCTGCTACTCAGGTATGAAATTTCCATCTGTCGAAGGATATGAAATTTCCATCCGTCGAAAGGGTATATGGAACGCACATTGGCCGGCCACCCGAGTCCCACCCATCGATAGGTTGTCGATAGGCGGTAGATAAGTATCAACTCCCGCCCGCCCCTCTCTCCCAGTCGGTAAATGAACTTTAGCTTTTCCTCCACCCGCGCGCGACTGGGTAGAACGAGCGGCCCAAAGAAGCAAGTACCAGTTTCGGAAATAGAACATCCAACCCAACGTCATGCACGGATTATCAATGCCCGTCAAGTACCCCAGTCTCCGGTCTTCGTGGACAGTGGACCCCCATACGTCCGAAGCAAAGCTGCACCAGAAATAGTAACCGCCGCGGAGACCTGGGGGCATAAACTTTGTGGCGGGTATTACGCGGCGCTCATTGGGCGCATAGTCGTCTACCTCCGAGAATAGAAGTGCGGCTTGGGAGAGCATAAAGCGCGTTCGTGCCCGAGTGCAAGTTAATCTCCGCTAGTGCAGCGGCGACAGGGCACTGCTCGCCAGCCATAGCGGCTGCGGGGCCCCGCAGATGTAGTGACAAAAATCATGTACCGCATGTTTCTATATATTTCGAGGAGTATAATGTGCAGATTATTGTCTTACCACCGCAAGAGCGCTTCCAACTTGCCCGACCCAGGATGGAAAGGATATTCATCTGAACGCAGCCATCGAACTAGCGACGTCCCCGAAATGTAATATACCTTCCATTCCCAGCAGCCAGAAACACCCCCCCCGGAATCGAGCGCAGATCCGTCCACTGCGGGAACCATGTTCGAATTTCTCCGAGACATCAACGAAGGACGCTCTCGAGTCACTCGCTCAGTCCCAAGTTGAAGTCCGCGTTCGTTTCAGTAGTACCTCGGCAGCATTCGGATGCGGCAGGTAGAGGAAGGAAAAGTTCTGCGCTCTTTCCCCCCAAAGGAACTTTTACTAAGAACGATCGCAGGACGGGGGTGCTGAGGGACGAGAGAGAGGAAAGGGGGGACTTGCTTGCTTACTCACAGTGGCGCTTTCCCGTTTGAGCCCTCCGAGTCGCGAGATTGCTTCGAATGGGAAGAGAAAGCATTTCAGAAAGAGGGGGGGTTTCGTTTCTGGAGTAGTAGCACGAGTTAAGACAATAGTAGCATTACGGGGTGACAGCGTTGGGATTGGCTCGGTGACGATTCGCCCGTATGCGACGCGACGGCGGGGAGGGGTAGTGACATGTCTACAATAACCAATCACGCTGTCGCACAGTGGAGTACGGAGCCGTCACCTGCCTCCCCCCTCAGCGGGAAACAGAACCGCTCATTCGCCGAGCGCTCAGGCGCGGGAGAGAAAGAGAGAATTAAAAAGACGCCATAAAAGCAGTACCCACAGCCGCCGAACTCCGAATTCCATGGGGCGCGCCCAAAGCAAAGAGCCGTAGGCTAAAGGCCCCAGTGAGCATCTGGAGAACGAAGGAACAGAAATAAAGGCCCCCTCAGAAGAAGACGTACGACGATGATGATGCTAATTAGGCAAAAACAAGTAAGTAGCAGCGATGGGGAGTGCTTGTTCTGGGATATACGCGCACACGCACACGCCCCGGGGCCAGTAGTTAGGTAGGTAGGTATGTGGCGGGCGGAGTGTGCCTGATTCACGAGTTGTCGAGGGAGAGAAGGGTGCCAGCGCGGTGTGTCTGTACGTTTTTGTTCGGGGGCAGTAGGCGCACTAGATCACTGTCGCCAACAACATCTTCGCCCCAGCCCGAGCGCGAACAACCGAAACCTAAAGCGCGACAGACATAGCCAGATTAGCACAGACAGATGGTATACATCGCGTTAATTGAGGGACATAGCACGCGCGGGGGCTGCTCAGCTGGCCCGAGAATGTGCCCAAATCAAGCCGCTTCTTGGAAAAAAAGCCAAATCCAGGGTGCTTCTTCTTCTTGCATCTATGTATAAAGCCAGTCATCTTCCCTAGGGTCCCCTTCTTCTGTCGAGACCCAAGTCACGCTTCTTCCCTTCGGTCGACGACTTCGATGTGTTCCGTGCAGCTCTTCTCCGGCAAGTAGAGTAAGTTTAGTATACTTGGCGTATGTATACATAATGCGCGGTGCCTAGAGGAGTGGTCTGCGTACACGGCTGTCCGGAGAAACTTGCTGTGATATAGATATGACAGCCTGAAGCGTGTTGACGCGCAGATGGGATGGGGGCGCTTCCTCGTACGGAATGGGGGTGGGTGGGTGTGGGGTGGGGGCGCAGAAGTTCGAGGGGCGCCTAGGCACACGCGCGCGCGTACCAGATAATTGATAATTTTTGACAAAGTGCCAGCCGGTATGATCATTGAAACATGTGTGGGAAAAGCAGAGAAGCTCAAGGGGACAACGTACAAGTGGTGTCGCTGATGTTGTTGCTGTTGGTGGTGGTGGTGTATGCTGTAATAACATGTTCGAGGCTCGAGACTCGTCTCAGGCCATGATGATACCGCAGAAGATCCCTTCGCGTTGATTCCGATGCAGTTTACCGCCTGGGGGAGAGAGCTGTTTAGGCGCAGAAGCTATGTATATCATGGAGCCGGCCAGGCACTGCAATGCGGGGCAGGGCAGAGTAACGCAGCAGCAGCAATAATGAAAAGTAACATGTCAACCCGCTCGAGTGGATAGACGTCTCAGAAGCATGCATGCATTACGCGAGACCCAAACTAGCCAATGCACAGCAGCAGCACTTCAAAAGTGCCAGGGAGTCAGGTAGGACCTGGCGCCCTTGGAGACTTGGTGACTTGCCCGTCACTGGGCAGTTACCGATAGCCAGCCAGTAAAGCTTGAGTGATAGGAGGCCGGGTCGTCCCCACGGGCAATAGGCAGTGATAGATAGATAGGATGGGATGACGCATGCGGAGAGGGTTACAGCAACTCCGTGATCATCTCCCGTTCCCGTCAAGGTTTCCCGTCAAGTTTCACGCCGAATTTTGAACGGGGGGCTATAAACAGCGCAGCAGAGATTGGACGGCGTGGATGCGCGGGGTGCGTATATAGCAATTATAGGCAGATGAGTGGACGGAGACGGAAGGAGAGAGAGCTGGATCAATGATGGTTGGGCGTATACGTTGGTCTGAGCGTAGTGTTGAACATATCATGATGTCAACAAGTAACGACGGAGCGGGGCAAGGCGCGCGCGGCAACTGCCGAGCGCGGGGGAGAGGAGGAGGAGGGTGAGCATGTGGACGGGTGATGAGACGAGCGCGGATGGAGAGGTTATCGGGGGATGAGGTTATGATGCAAGTACGTATGTAGGTACATTCTGTGGTACATACCGGGCAAGATGCCCCTCTTGGAGGGGAGGTTATCACCGTGATGGACAGGATACATACGGATGGACAGACGCAGATTGGATTGGTAGTAGGTACATACAACATGCACTGCATGGTTTCACGGGGCGGGTGTAGTGAACGGAATGGACAAAGAGTCAGAAAATCACGATGGATAAGCGCATAGCTGGTGTGGCGTGTCATATGTTTGCGAGGGTCGGCTGCAGCGATGTTGTTGTCTTGTATTTCCCGCACGGGATCGCGATGGCTAAGATTAGTGAAACGGGGACGCGAGTACACGTCGCGAGGACAAGGCGGGCGCAGTCGATTCGGCATGTGGGTCACGGCAACGGGACGACAAAAAGACTCGCGAGCGGGCAGGTGCGCGTTGGGGGGGCCCGAAGATGAGACGAGAGCCGAGGATGGGCCAGGATTGCGGGCTAGCGTCGTTGTATTATCGCACACGGGACGGAGCCAGGACCAGTAGCGCAGACCAGCGTGGAGATAATAATACGTTGATATTGTGAGGATATTGTCAAGAGGAGGAGCACGCGCAAGCCTTGGGCGCAGCGTGGAAATGGCAGATGTAAAGGAGATGTCCATGATTACACCGAGAGGCCGAGACGGAAAGGCGTGTGAAAAGGGGAGGGGCGGGCCGTGGGGGAAAAGAGTGAAAACGCGGCAGGACCACGGAAAAATGCGGGCGATGCCGATGAGGTAAAAGGGAGCAATAGCGGCTAAACGTCGATGGAGGGCGGGGTATGGAGGGCGGAGAGGATGGGCGAGAGGAGGATGGAGGATGGAGGATGGAGGATGAGGAGGATGAGGACGGGTGCAGATGAGATACAAGACCTGGGAGAGCAGCAGTGCGTCCAGTGGTCCGTTGGGACGGGGACCTCGCAGGGAGATGCCGTGCAACCGCGGAGCCTCGGTGAGTGCCTGGTATGGGTTAGATCCGGTTCCCGGGACGAGATGTGGCGCGGTTGGCAGGGATGCCCGATGTGGACGATCTGATCTAGATCCAGAGAATGGGGAATTGTGGTTGTGGTTGGGCGTGTGGCTGCTTATAACCGGGGCGATTCTTTGATCTGGTTCTCCTTTCCTTGTCAACTCTGAGCCTCTGACGCTCCTCCCCACCATGGACTTTGACTCCTCTTGGTGTCCGGTCTGCGACAGGCAGATCCTCCCCAAGCGCACCCTCGTCCCCGTCCACCCCACCCCCGCACCCGTGCCCCCGCCCCCGCCGTCCCCTGTCCCGCCCTCCAACCTCAAGCGCACCAAGGGCACTCTCCGCCAGAAGAACGGCGGCCTTGTCCAGGGCACCGGGCGCGTCAAGCCCAACGGCACGCTCAAGCGCACCGACTCGGCCAAGTCCCAGCCTGCCCTCGCTGCCCAGCCAGCCCCACCCGTCAAGACCCGTGTCGTCATCGACCAGGGCCCCATCCCGCTCTACTGTTCCGACGACTGCCGCATGGCAGACATCAACGCCATCCACCGCGGGCTCCCCCACAACTTCAACCCAGACCGCGATCCCAACGCCCCCATCCCCCGCCACACCTACCGCGCGCGCACCCGCTCGGAGACAGACGACTCCAGTCTCTCCTCCAGCCTCGACACGCCCTCGCGGCCCTCCTCCCCTTCCGCGCCCTCTCCGCCTCCCTCCGCCCCCGCGCACATGTCGCCCTCCCTCGCCAAGTTCGCCGCCTACTACAACTTCGAGCTGCCCCCGCCCGCGCCCGTCGACGACTCCTGCTCGTCCTCCGACGAGACTGAGTACTACAACCCGCTCGAGTACAACAGCGGCATCATGATGGCCGGCAAGCTCATCTCTTCCCTCTGCCCCAAGCCCGCGAAACCCCAGGTTGGCCCCCACCGCCAGCCCGTGGAGCCGCGCAAGCCCGTGCCGGGATGGACAGACGGCAGCCACGCGTGGCGCTCCACGGTCTACTCCTTCTCCGCGCCCAAGACGAGCCCTGACGCGCTCGACGACACAGCGGCGAAGGCCTACGGCGGCTTCGCAGCCTCCTCGCACCGCTCACGCGGTTCGCGGGCACCCACACCGACCGCCACCACGCGCGTGCCTTCCACCGCGTCCCTCCCTGATACCAACAACGACATGCTCTCCAAGTTTTCGCAGTCCTTCAACCGCCGCTCGGAGTCGCGCTCATCGATGTACCCCTCCTCTTCTCCTGCCTTCACCCCGGCCTTCCCATCCACAGCTCCCGCCGCGCCCCAGCGCCGCGAGCGCAGCCTGGTCAAGCCAGGTGCGGAGGGCCGCCTCCTGGTACCGGATGTGAAGATGAAGGTGCACAGCGGGTCGAGCGCCTCGCTCTCCAGTGCATGGAGCGGCGCCGCCTCCACCACCAGCTCGCGCCGGAGCGTGCGCAGCCCCCTGTCCGCCTGTAGCGACGACGAGGAGTCGCAGCGGTGCGATAGCGCCTCTTCCCTGCCCCAGATGCAGCGTAGGCCTGCCGTTGAGAGTGAGTGGCCCCCCCAGTATTCTTTTATTTCTCTCGTTCTAACAAACCATCACCTGCAGCCCGCTCGTGGTCCTACGACAACCTCAAGACCTACCCGATCATGCAGCTCCCGCCGAAGAAGGAGAAGCGCAAGGAGACGCAGCTCGTCAACGGCCGCGAGGTCGAGGTCGAAGTCGAGGTTGAGATCCAGGAGCCGCGCAAGCGCCTCTTCCTCTTCCCCGCCCCCTCCGCCGCTGCGACGCGCGTATTATGATGCTTTCGATGTGTCCATTTTTGCTGGCTCTCATCTGGGTTTCACTTCATCTCATGCATGGATTCACGGCCCTCCTCCATCGTCTCTTCACTACTTCTCTGCACACTGGACGCTTGCATGCATTGCATTATTTTTCTGTATGATATCCCGCAATGGCTCCAAATACCCCTATACGACTTGTCATGACCACTCCCCCTTCTCCCATCCCGCATTGCATTGGCCGACGGGCTCGACGACGACACCGCATCCCCATCATCTCAGCATTCGCATTCGCATCTGCATCTCAACCAATCCCGCACGTACGCATCATTGCATCCACGATACCCCCCCCTTGCAACGCACGCAATTGACTCCTGCTTATTCGCTATCCGATCACAATATCCTTATCTCTCCTCCTAACTCGCACTCGTCTATCCTACCAGCCTCCCCTACCCCTGTCGTCGTCTTATCGCTCTACCCCGTCTGGCCAGCACCCCTCTCCAAAATGTCTCATAGTCCTCTCCCTTCCTACCGCGCCTTCAACGGTCTCTCCTCTGGTTTTCACCTGGGGTCTCTCTTTCTTCGGTGTAGTAATTGTGTACTTGTATTGGGTTTATTTCTTATCTTCCTCCTATTTCGGGTTTCGTCCTCCTGTTCCCTTCGGTCTGGCGTGCGTGCGCCGCGCTATCATAAAGAAAAGTTGTATATATTGTAACATTATTCCTCCTCCCTTTCCCTTCGCTATCACCCTTTACCTTATTACCTACGTTCACGAACCCTGCACACCCCCCGCCAGTGCACGCTTAATGACGCTCATACGTTTTAGTCTAGGCTAGTTAGTTGTACAAAGTTGAATGAATGATGACCAAAACAGTTCAAACGCTTCTTCCCCTCTTGTGTGAATAAGGTCGGACTTCAGTCAGATGAGATTTAATTTGCGATCTCCTTGTTCATGATGTTGTATGATATAAGATAATTCCAATTCATGAATCGCATCGCGATGGTTGTCTTCTCTCCCGTTCCCCATGTTTTGGGGACGCTGGGGACTATGCCATCTCGAGCGATAATTAGGTCAGCGCGCCCTCGCGCGTCGCGATAATCAGGTTCTCTGACACAGAATATTAAATATTCCTCACATAGGATGCGTTAATGACTTGTCAAATGACACCACAAGCACGTTGACTCGTCATATCGACGCATATGTTACCTCGTTGCTCCAGCTGCTAGGTTCCACAGGGCTCCTCGCACCGGAGGCCCGTGCATGAATCAACAGCCTGTCTTTAAATTGCCGTTATCTCAGTCGGATGGACCGGTACCAGTAGGTGTATATAAGGTAACCAGGAGTCACCCGGCTGCAACGCCCCATGTTGACGGGGAACGGGATAGCCGGCTTTTGAAGAATACATATGTAATATGTACACGGCGACTCGACGTCGATGTGGGGCACGGGGCGATTTACGAAAAATGATGGATCTGCGTTGCACCCTGTGTAGGCGCCAAGTAATAGCCTACTAGTATGACACCATGGCCATATGTTTAGACTTTTATTCCCAACTTGACCATGTCCGCAATTACCACAACAGTGCTCACATATCCAGCTCTGATAGTCCATATATGCACCCATGCAAGGTTGCTTTGTGCTCATTTTGAGTAACTTCGAGAGCCCAACAACCGCCCTAATATCGACAATCACAACCCTCGAGCTTCGCGAGCCCTCGAACCCACCGCCACATGCAATAGAATCCGAGTCCGCCTCCCGACTCGCCGCACCCCAGAATTTTAGAATTTGATTCCCTAGCTTATTTAATTCCTTTTATGCCTAGTATCATATCAATGCTGAGTTCGCCGCGAATTTGGGTTATTGACTTAGAATAGCCACGCGATGCGGGGGTGCAGGGGCGGATTCAGACGGCCGAATGTACATGCCACATGCCGGACATATAAACTTGCTCGCCTGCATTACATGCTAGTAGAGCGGAATATGCACGATTTAAACCCGAGAACAGGTTAGGTACAGGAAAATTATGAAGGATGCAATCTTCAATTCCATGCGTCGTTTTTTCATACTAGTTGACTGCGTCGTTTGGCAACGTTTACGTATGACAGGTCAGTTTCGCCTTGCTTTATTTAAGTAAAGCTCAACGCAAGTACTTTATTTTATGCAACGGGGAATTAATCGACTTCGTCCTCGGCAGGCGACGAAAGATTACACCATGAAACCTTGGCGGAAAATCAGCTGAAATCAGATTATAATTCTTATGGGCGCGTATAGGTCCCAGTCCTTTGTTCAGCTTGTGGAATACAGGCGCTGTCGGGTAGCAGACGCCCGAAAGATGGAAGCCGCTCGACGATGATCTTCGCCCGGAGTCTGTGGACCTCCGAGCAAAATTAGCTACCCCGCACACATCCGTGGACTATAATGAAGTTTGCGCGGATGCCGGGGACCCAATGAATCTGTGCTAATCTTCGAGTCATCAGGATTCAGCGCTGCGATGCGGGGTACCTCGGAGTCGAGGATGATGATAGTTGCCAATTGGTGGACCAGTGGCTGCTGATAGCTGATGCAGAGGACATGGATTTAGATGCATTCGGGAACGCAAATCATGATGCAAGAGGAGGGGGTGGATATCATGATATGCTTGAGACGCGGTACACCTGTAGCGCGGGGTATGGGGAAGAGTAAATCAGTATCCGCATTCATAAAACAAGGCAGTACCTCTCCGAAGGGCGAAGTATAGAGTATAGGAAAGGTACGTACGTACACGTAGTGACAACTCGTTTTACTTGCCATGATGCACGCATTTCGGATTCAAATCGGACTCGTCCTCAATACAGGAAAGGGCTGAACATATATCCCCAGAATCGAACGACGCCTGAGCGCAAATGAAGTGTTTACCTTGCACTTACTTTGGGCGTTAGTAACTCGCACAAATAGACTTGTCATTAGTGGAAATGAATGAAGGGAATGCAATGCCATGCATGCAAATATTTTGGACTGCCCGCACTGGAGCTGTGACGTCCTTTTGCGCTGAAAGCAGCTGATGCCTTTTTGTGGCCTGGTGGTGGTCCTAAGTCGGCCCAGCTGAACGAGTCATAGTTCCCTTTCAACACCGGAAGTTAATATGTACTTACTGAACGTAGACAAGCCTCGAAGGCTCCATGCACAAAGGCTTTTAAAACTGCATATCTGCGGTGTCATGATAGCGATAGAGTCGGAAGATGTAGATATTCAGAGCCCGAGAGCTAAACCCCTCCAACAGCGCATCGCCGAGGTGAGTCAGTGGAAGCTTGAAAGAGCTCGGCCATCCGGCCAACCCGTCGAACATGGGATGTCGGATAGTTCCTATCTAATGTCCAAGGTCCTGCTGTAAAGTGCAATGGCATGATAATTGAACGTTTTCGGGTGTTGCTACATATGCAAATTAATAAACATGCTGTATTTTGGCGGATGCAGATATCACAAGGCCGGAACATATCTGGTTAGAGGCACAGCACCACCTGCGACCATGGTGATAACGGATGAAGATGCAGTTCCATAGCTGTAAAGCACATGACTTTGTAGCATATAAACAACGGATTTTGTCTGTTGAAACACGCACTGGGTTTTCGTTGATTTATGGATCCGTTTCACAGGTGATCGAGCAGGCCCAAATGAAGCGCTCATGAATACTGGATTTGCCTCCTGATACGCAATGTGCTATCTGGAAGAGGCACACGTTATCGTTGTCATGACGTGCCTCGTACCGTATGTGCTAAAGGAACAGTTACCTGAAAGTGAAAGAGACAGCCGTCGGGCCTGGGAACGAACTTCCGTACAATTCCAAGTAATGTGCTGGCGCGCAGTCAACATACTTATCGGGTCATATGAGAGCGGTGCGATATGAAAAGAGAGACTCCGTTCGATATGAAAGAAGCCTGTGCTGGAGGGAATCGATATGGTCCCGATGGTAATCCAGATGGGTTGATCATGATCGTGAGAGAAGAAAGACTGTTATTTTTGCTGAAAGACCAATCCAAGAGCAGCGAAAATTATCAGTCACTCTCGGTCGTTATCGGAAGGACGCCTCGAGGCTAGCTTCTTGAAATTCGCGCCATCGACGCGTCGTCCAATACGGAGATCAACGAACGTGTGTAAAGGATGAAAGGGTTCACACAAACAGCGTTCAATGTCGCAATTGCTTTGAAGCCGTCGGCCGATGGCTAGTAAGAGTCACTTACGCAATAAGTGCTAATGAGAGCTTTGGTCGGACTATCCGATGAGTCGTAATGCGGCAGGGGCTCAGGAGATTTCGTACAGCTGCGAGCCTTGAGGTTGGAAAAATCGGCAAGTTCCAAGTCGTTAGGAATTCGGACCGACTTCATGTTGATTAACGTTGGAAGGTTGAGTTATCCGAGTCGGAGGAGCACATGAAAGATGCAATTGGATGAATTGCAACAAGATGAGCGGGTTTCTTGCACACACTATGCCCAAAGTAGTGGAAGAAGAAAGCCACGGTTCGTACCTTCTTATTCAGGAGATTCGCATCCTGTTCCGACACGTGGCGGCCACACATTTCGCTGATCCGCCCATCCACCCCTTCAACCTCTCCGCAACGTCTCCGTCGGAATCCGGTCTGTGGCGCTCAACGTTACCTGCATCGGCTTGGAGACTCAATTGGACGGCCGTCGGCTGTCGTGATGCGAGCCTCCCCACAAGTATATACCCCGCACTTTGTTGTTCCTTGCTTCGCAAAATTCAAACTGAAATTCCCCAATATTACGCCACCAACTTGATATAGATGCCACTGGACCTGAAGCCGCTTATGATATCTGAAACCTATCTTGCGCCTACATTTATCCGATATCAGAATCTCTTCGATTACGAAAATTCTCCAAGGCGCCTTACGAACTACCCAACTCAAAATATTTACTACTGGTATATACAGAGCCGCATTAGCCGTTGAACGGGTTGTCGAACGTGTCATGCATGGCGCCCTATTTTCTTTGTGACCAAGGAAGAATCCGAGAGAATACAACAAAGTTCTAACATGTTATCGAAACAGTGTCTTCAAAACTTTGTCAATCCGAAGACTGATGGCCATAGTTAGATGATTCCGAATCGGATAGAACTTTTGCACATTCAAACTTAGAGACATCATCCACTACCATTCGGTAGGAGTTACGGTAACACGTCCTACTGCCGCTATCAGTGCTCAGAGCAGCTTTAGCCTCTTGCCTACCGACGTTTTCCCGATAGACTCAACCTGTGGCTTGAGTTGAGCATATCTCCACGATCCAGCTAGCTTCCGAGTCCGAACGGATGCCATACTGTGTTTATCCGATGAAATGCAGCGGCATTCGCCAATATCTCTCCGGTTTTCTTGGGTACTGTCTAAATGGCGAAATCTACCTCGAGTCAACACTGGCTAGGCCATGTTCTTCCTTTGCTTCGAGCCATCACAGTTCTCTTCGATATTTACCGAGCGTCTTATTTGCACTTCCAAGCCTAATGATCATTTCTTTAAAAGCCATTTATATCCATCTCGTGGTCGTGCTGCATGCAGTACGTTTCTTTCTACTCTCTAGTGCTTGCAAGTCATCAACTCAGCATTCGACTCCGGGCAGAAATCAGATGAACAATGTCCCACCAGGCAACGAATACCCATCGTCATCTTCTGACTGGGCTGCTTCCCTTGGGCACAGAACCTACAAGGTGCATGTCGTGAAACAGATTTTCCCACTAGGCAATGCATAACGCCATGGCTTCATACTTTCTCTAATGCTATATTTTCCATGAGAAGTCTCCCTGGGCATATCTACGTGTCTGCAGCGTAGCAAAACGTACTTCTGCAGGAGCGATCGCTTGCGAGCTTGGAGCAGATGACCAATGCTGCAAATGGTAAGGGAGGAGGGATTTTGGCGACAGGCAGCCAAATACCAGTGTTTTCAGTCGTGCAATGATGTCAAGGGACCTATGTTTTTGCCGAATGACCTTGGAATCACCGCAGAAAGTACGACCGATTCGAAATTTAAATACATGGGTACAACCACCGGTTCTTTGACCAAGTTAAGTCTTCATGACGTCGATAACTTTCTTTCTGCCCATTCGAATGTACCCTGAAGTCGATACTGCTCGCCCTCAATCACAGAAGTGCAGTGCGTGTCTTGATGCCTATGTCAGTGTCAATCACAAAAAGCTAATTTAAACAAACCCATTGCATTTTACACTCACGGTACAGTCGTCTACGTCATACCGGACAACGTCTTGAACTTGATCTCTCAATGTCACCACTGCCCTTTGGCAGTTCAAATCTTTACTTTCGGTATGTAGACATCTACAGTCACATGCAGGACGCAAACCTTCAGGCAGCAATTACATCCGAGATCGCTTGGTTGAAGTATGAAGTAATGGTTGATAGTTGGGTAAAGGTGAGTCTCATGATCGTCGTCTTTCTATTTCGATGTTCATTATTAAGTGCGACCACAACAGAGAGAAACCGAAGGGGTTAAGAGTGAACTGCACAGCATTGCACCGTTGAATGGGACAAGGATATTCAAAAACGGTCTACTTGCTCTGAATAAGATAACCTTGAAAGGTGCATAGCGCGTAATTGTGCGAACAGCCAACTGCCTTTCATAGCCCACTGGAAAGTTCCACGTTTTTTATGCTATTTTTGGTGAAAGCCAGGCAATAAATAAGTTCACCCTGCAAATTACAGTCAGATTGAAAATTAGCAACGAATAACATAAGGGAAACTGACAGTACCTAGCTGGAAAAACCAGAAAGACGATCTCTCCGACTTCGGAAACCTATCATGGAGTTGGATGTACGTTTGCATGCCAGAGAACTTGAACTTTGCATTCTCACGTCGACATCCGACTCGGGTGCCTTTGGCCTTAACGCTGAAGAGCATGTCGCGTAAACAACAACAGCATGCATGAAAGCTTGGGGAAGGCATGACATTCGCGTGATCAAAAGGTCTTCCGGACAGGAATACTGGTGGACTAGTATCAAGTGGACCGTGGACTTTTACCAGCCCTTCGGAACGAATTTCGGCAAGACTCCGGGATCGTGGTCACCCTTAGCTCCTGGGTTATTTCCAAGATAATGGAATTAGCTAACGCTATGAGACCATAGTCCACGGTACCGGTTATTCATGACTCCTTGAGTCAAACTTCGACGCAGTCAGAGCCCATCTATTTGCCAGTTCCCTCGATCAACGAAAAGTTCGGTGTGTGCATTATCCGAGAAGCACCGGGAGGCACTATCTTCCACAGACTGCATGTTCCTGAGAGAAAAACAGCTTGACAAAGTAAACAGCTTTATCCGGTGGCTGAAGGACGTCCGAGGCGAGCGAGTTTGGCATTGCGGTAAGAACTCAATCGAAGTACAGCGATTGTACCCATGCGCTCGTAATTCCGGGAGAAAAAGCCGCAAGTGTCGTATGCCATGGGTGTTCCTGCAGTTCAAGGGCCGCGTGGATACAGTTTTCAGATTGCTTTTGAGCAGGAAGCGAAAATATTCCACGACAGGATCGTCGTTCATACGAGATAAGAGGCTCCCGGCGGTTGAAACGGGTCCTCCGCAGATCATCTGCGGTTATATAGAGGAGGTCCACTCAGGAGAAACGTTGATCTCGAAATGCATAACCAAAAAGGAGAACTTACAGGTACTTTTGCTGACAATCTGTGGTAATGCAAACAGCCCATGGTCCCGTATCTTACGGAACGAATCAGATTCGACTTCCCGCACATTACCGACGAGCACAGGCAAAGCATGTATACAGGGCAGTCGTTTTGCAGTTTGAAAGTAGGCCGGTTCCGAGAACGTAAAAGAAGCATAGCCAGTAGCAAATGTTCCCGACGATAATCTGTCAAATGCCCAAGACCAAGAGATAACGTCCTTGATTCAGATTGGATACAGTGAGTGATGTGCGTTTAAGAAGATGATTGGCTGAGGGTGATTGGTCGTTGAACCAGGCATGCGTGCGGAATGAGGGTTGTGGACCAATGGGCCCTCACGCAGAGATGGCGGATAGAGCCAGAATGACTGGAACCCTGAGGCCTAAGATGATGGTCACTGATGGCAGTGTCCCTGATGGCAGTGTCCCTTGTTGTTCAATATTGAATATCGTGAAATACCCCGTGACGAGGATTTGTTAGCACGTGAGAGGATGCGTCATAGGCGTCGGCCCTACGAACAGTCTCGACCCGGCTCAACAGTGAACTTTTAGCAGTCTTGACTCTTCAAAAACTTCAAAGTTGTTGCAAAAACTTCATCCTTACACACACAATTTACACTCATATTTGGCGTATGCAACCTACGAATGAACACCTTCATTCCCCAAAAACCTCTCCTCAACCCCAAGTTCGAGGGATATAAACTCAATCTCATCCCCCAGGACGAGGCTGTCGTTCGGTTTAGATTGCAATATAAACCAACGCAAGCGGCAGTGTCTGGAAAGGTTCCATTATCGTTCCACGAAGTGCAGAGCCGCATTACGCATAACCATCTGGTTGTTAAAGCGGACGGAAGTCAAGCGATCTATGTCGATGAAGGATACAGGGTGATACTCGTCGATTTAGGTGCGGTGAGTTGCACAGTTTCTTGACCCAAAATTGCTCTTACGGTTGCTACACTAAAGTAGGATATCCTCTCGCCCTCATTTAGAATCGTCCACGAACTGCCCACACCTTTGCAGTCGGGCTCTGCCATGACTCTCCAGCGAGAGTATCCGTCTGCAGCATACCTCAGCGAGGAATCTGTTCTGGTCGCGGATGGACACGGCTCAATGTATATCTTCGCGATCGCAGAGAACAGCCCTTCAGTCGCCATTGGAACTTATACTCTGTCGATAGGATCAGTCGAGACGCCGTTCAGGATCCACCACGTTCGCAGAGTGTCGGCAACGACAGCTGTAGCCGTTCTTTCATCCCGCTGTTATCCTGCCAACCCTCCCACGAGGGCGCCTGGGAAGCACACACCAATTGACTTCGATATCTGGGCAGTGAGGATCGATTTGCTCTCCTTGTCGGCCTCAGGTGGCGCGGCTCGTGAAATGGATATTCTGTGGCATCGACGGGGTCCAGAGGTCCCTATATACATGACCTTCGTCGAGTCTCTCAATTCCCATCTCCTGATCGGCGGGTGTCCATATTCCGATCCCAACCTTCCTCTTGCACCGTCGTACGAGCCATCATCGGATGAGCTTGCACCGATCCCAAGGGCAGGGGAATCGTTGGAAACTGATATGCAAGTTGACCAACCTGCAAAGCCACCCCCCTACTCGTGGACCCAGACATCCGATTCGGTTACGGTGGCTTTTCCCCTCCCTTCCAATACTCAAAAAAACAAGATAAGAGTCTCCTTCTCACCGCGCACTCTTACGCTTCATGTTGAGAACGATGCGCCGATTTCTGTTCCGATTCCAAGGTACTCCGCGAAAACTTTGTGGGGTGAAATATCGACATCGTCGAGTTTCTGGACGTGGGACCGAGAGGCCGAGCATTCGTATGGATTGTTAACACTTCATATCGAAAAACAACATGAAGGAACAAGATGGATGCAAGTATTTGCGGCGGCGTCCACGCAACCTGCGTCGCAGGCGGACCCGGAAGACGTGGAGATTCCCGAGACTCTTGATCCTTCCGAGCTTTGGCTTATCCGAGAGAATCTCGAAAAATATACTGCAGCTTTACGCACTGGCGAAGATGCAAGTGGATTAGGTTTGGGCAGGGGAGTTCCCAGTCTCGCCGAGGGCGAGATGGACGAAGACGTGGATGCTTCCGTCGGGAGGACGGCATATCTCACATGGGTGGATGCAGACGGTTCTACTCCCTCTTGGTCCAAGAATGACGGGGGCTTTCCTTTCCAACTCCTTTCCACACCTATCCCGGGCATAGGTGACCCTTCTCTCTCTCTTATTGTGAAGAGTAACGTCGATGGGACGGTGTTCACTCTGAACCCCTTGAAGATCTCAGAAGGACCACCGAAATGGATCCACACCGACACTTTTTCCGCTTTAGCATTTGTGTTGGCGTCAAAGCAGGATACTCGTTTCACTTATCATATCCCAAAGACAGCCGTTCTCGCGTTCGAGGGCGGTGTCCGGGATCGTGGCGGGAATGTTTATATCTATCATTCTTCGCCTACCAAGGAGAAATGGGCAAAGCAGGCGGTTCTTAAAGTCGACGATGGACGTGGCGGATCGCTACTGGGAGTCGGGGCGGTGAAGAGTCCTGAAGGAAAACCAATCGTGATCTGCCTTACCGAAGGGGAACTGGTTTTGATAAAATCCATCTAGACTGAGAATAAAGGGAGAGTCCAATGTATAGTATATTGCATACCGTTGTACACTACAAAAGCCCAACGAGACGGTTTGATGCGTATAGTATGAGGTGTGAAGCATGTGAGGATCGTAACCGTCTACCCTCGACAGAGCGGGTACAACTTGTACAGAATGCTACATGGCAGGATATCAATCATAATGAAGGCAATAGCTTGAAACTAATAGATAAGCGAACAAGAAAGTGAGCCCAATGAAAGTGAATGGGAACAAAAGAAGGCTAGAGATACATATTATGGATACATTCTGTCTACCCTCTGAGTGGGTCCTCACTCTTATCTAACAAGCCTTCCACCTTCACAACTGGCGGCGCTTCATCGCCGCCGGGCAGCGACGTAAGCTGTTCCACAGGTGTAGGCGACTTCGTGTCACCGTTAGGTGGCTTCGGGGCTGGAGTGGCCTCACCTTGACGCTCATCGCCCATCTGGGAGTCGCCATCTTCATCCACCTCATCCTGATCCCGAATGTCTTTCTCGAATTCATCCAGCTTCTCCTTCAGGTGCCTTGTTGGGTCTGGTGATTCAGCTCGTCCAAGGCCAAGGGTATCACTGAAGAAGGACCGGCCAGAGTTGTCTTCTTCGCTATCTTCCTCGTCACTATCATTATCATTTCCAAACATCAGCGCCCCGCCATCACTCATGATACCTGAGCCAGGGTGAAAAGATATTCCTCCTGTACTCCCGAGAACGCGGGCAAACCCACCCAAACCAGCATTGCTGAGTAGACCGAGAGCGCTAGAAGATTCCTCGTCATCTGAGCCACCACGAGAGGCGCGCTCCCGCTCCCGCGCTTCATATGCCTCCCGTCGAGCACGGAACGACATCAGGCGACTTGGAGAGTACAGCTGCGGAAGCTCTTTCGGGGTATCATAGCCGTACTTGTTCTCGACACGTTCTTTGACCCAAGAATACCACTCCTCCTTTGTCCGTCCATGCGTAATGGCAACAATAAGGACAGTCATGTTATCGCAGCCGATGCCTGCTCCCGATGAAGTGTCGGGGGCGAGACAATGGTCACACATGGCCTCCCCGATTTCAGTAAGTTCTTTGCCTTCAGCAACCTGAGATCGAACGAAATCAACCACCTGCTGTGAGCTAAGGCAATCCCAGATACCTATAGATAAGATGAGTTCACTGTAAGAAAAAAAAAGATGGGGAATGTGAAAGACGTACCATCACATGCAAGCACTAAAAACTCGTCGTCTTCTGTAATCTCATGGCAAGTAACATCAGGATCAGCGGTGATGATCTGGGCTTCGGGTGATAGCGAATAGTTTTTTTTAAACTCGAAATCGCCGAGGGCACGCGATAGAGCGAGGTTGCCTGCACAAATATTGAGACCTTAGAAATGGTGTATGAGTTAAAACATACCATTCACACGCCCATACTCGATGTATCCACCAGCGGCAGATATCCGAGCCTTTTCCACTGAGATGAAGTTTGAGAAATTGAAGTGAACATAGCTAGTAAAGAACACATTACCTTCACCAGTTGGTTTATGATCGAAACTCAGAGGTTTCACCTCTCCCTTTATCCCAATGACTGATCTTGAATCCCCTGCATTCGCCTAAGATATGGAGTTAATCTCAAGACAAAATCAGCAAAAAGAGACATACAACGTATATCTTGTTATCGGAGGTAATGAGCGCAGCTACAGCGGTGCAGCCTGATGGATCCCTCGTGTGCGCAGGGTCTACGACAGTTAAGAAGCACGACATATGCATATCTAGCACAACACTCACTGGCCAATAGATCTTCATCAGTACCGAGGAATGCCCTTTTCAACGCCGTATCGTATTTCTTTTGCTGATACGATTCTTCAGCCACAAGACGCTTATGAACATTTTGACCGGCAAATTTGGCAACGGTTCCGCCTGCAAGATCTCATGTAAAATGATCATGCAAGACGGTAAACGGGGAAACGTACCACCATGCCCGTCATACACCGCAAAGAAGGTATTTGTGTCTTCTTCTCCGTCGTCCAGCGTTAGCACCGCAGCATGGGCATCCTCCATAGCTAAACCACAACTTCAGCACATGAGGCGTTTCACAGATCGCAAGTGCGCTGCAGACCACTGGGATGGTAAACTCACTGATTCTCCACCCTTGCATTTCTGAAACTCCATAGAAATATCGTTTACTGGCCCCCGACTCGGAGTGCTTCGTCGTCGCTGTTGCACATATTCAAAATGCCATCGAATTCACCGCTGCTGTGCGACTAACCTGGAGACGACAATGTTTGACCCTAAGACGGATCTAAATCAGTCGGATATGCGATACGGCGAAAAAGAAAGAGAATTGACCATTGCAGACGGTTTGCTACGTTATTTTCTTTTAAAAGAATATCCCAATGGTTGAGATGGAGAAGAAGATAGAGGGGATGGGATGGGAGAACGAAAGGGATGAGGGAGGAGCGAATGGTCGTGTGGATCCAACCCTTGCACCCTGGGATGCACAGCTCAGTCAATTGCATAGCTGATCCAGCCTATTTGTCTTTGTTTATTTGCGATCAAAGCAAATCTACCTCCTCGGCCTGCACGCGATACAAGACGGCTTATTTCACCTTCCCGCTCAGGGTGTATCGGTCGAATCGTCAAGCACATATCAAATCGTAAAGAAGACATAGTGTAAAAAAAGATTATACAAGTACAAGGGCGCCTGAGGCGGAGGTCTTCCTACAGTTTCAGTATCACATCACGCGCTCGGCTCTGACTCGCGTGTCTCTCGGCGCTCCCTCTGCAGCCCATCGGCGTACTTTCTCGGGTTAGGCTGCTCAAACACTTCGTTGATCTCCTCTAGCGTGAAACCTTTTGTTTCAACGACAAACAAGTAGATCACAATTACTTCAAAAACGTCCCACACGAGGAAAATCACGTAGACTGCCGAGCATGTCCGTTTAGACTTCACGAAAATTTAACTTTCAACCGTACGAACCTTTCCAACTGATCTTTTGCAGCGCCACAGGAAGGCTGCGTGGATCGTCGATTTTTCAGGTGAAAGCGGACTCAGGATAGACGTGAAACGCACCCAAATGTGTTGATCAGTGTCGCTATTTGAGAAACAATTCCCAAGAAGGCAAGTCCTTTGGCTCGCGCCTGGTAACTTAACACTTCTGCAGGATAGAGCGCTTGCCTATAATAAATGTTTTCAGTGCCCCTGGGACTTTACGTAGGATATTACTCACATCGGTGTCCAACCGAACGAGAACACCACCATGAACAGGTAAATAAACGTGATACCTGCATTCGCCCGAGCAGCATTCCCAAACGAGCTCAACAGGCCAGTGACAATGGCCAAAATCACCGCGATAGTGCTAGTAGAAAGTAAAAGAATCTTGCGTCGACCGAAACGATCTATGATGGCAGAGCCCTAATGACCGTAAAACTGTTAGCAAAAGAAAGAAGTGGTTTCACTGTGTCTTACGTACACTTAGAGCTAAAATGGGACGGAAGTTAGTAGGTCAGCCACCGGCCCACCATATGCCATACGCTTCCTTGTATAATTTCTCACCTCCGATACTGTCAAAGGCAATAATAGTGAAAGACAGCCCGGTATGAGAAGTCAGTGTGCTCACTATGATGTGACACTGTTGACGAAGTTTAGCGTCAGCTGCCGATCTTGTGAGGTGATCCCTGCGTTCTTGAGCAGGATGGGAAGGAAATATGTAATAAGACCGTTTCCGCTCAATTGCCCTGAACCAGAGTAAGCAAGGTAATTGTAACACCGAGGGATTCACAAACCAAAGGTTCCTGATGACATAGCCGATATTAGAGAAGTACAAACTAGGTGATATAACTGCCTACCAATGAGAATGACCATGTACGCGCGGTATCGATCTGCCCGAGTCCTGAACAAGGGTCGGAAATCCCACCATCTCTCTAGATAGCAACTCAGCTTAGTTATAAAGAAAATGTATTTAGAAGGACGAAGATATGTACTATCCACGCCGTCAATTTGAATTTTCTCCTCAATTTCCTTCATTTCTAAGTCCACCAGAGGTGAATTAATGTCGCCATTGCTGCTATGGAATCTAGTCAAGATTTGGCGCGCTTTTTCAGCCTTTCCCACGCTGTAAAGCCATCGAGGTCTAGGAGAAATAAAGACGGTATAATTAGACTGAGTGTAGCGCCTACAAGCCAAAGAATTGACTCTTACGATTCGGGGCAGAAGAATATGAAAAGTACGTTCAAAGCCGCTGGAACAACCTACAAGAAACATAAGCATTGCACTTTTATCACTGCATAAAGCTGTCTGGCTTACCTGAATATAGAGCGGGAGACGCCAGGACAACTCGCTCTGAAATCTTCCGGTAGCCACCATCATCCCAGTCGCCGTCATTTGCCCGACGTAATAGCTGGCGGAAGAGATGAGACAGAAGTGTAAAAGAATATGTGAATACGTACAATGAATTTAAAAACCCGAGATACGCTCCTCGTGATTGTGGTGGTGTCATTTCTGCCAGGTAGGATTTCGCAGAAGCACCGGCGCATGAACTACCAAGACCTAGTTGAAGCAAAAAATCAATGTAATGTTCATAAAAAGTTGCTAAAATGCGGGAATAACATACCTGTCAAGAAGCGACCACCAAGGAACATGCCTTTTTGCTTCGCATTGGCGGTAAGGACAGCACCCACACTATTGTAGGCAAATGTCCAGCAAACATACTATTGATAACTGAGAATTATTCTTACATCAAGACAGCATTTCCAAACCACATAGACAGTCGGCGTCCGAACCTATCTGGGAGATATGCTGGTTCTTTTAGAATGAAGTTCAAGATCATGGGTGCTCCAGCTCACATGCAGGAATAGTACCACTATGAGAAAAATGAGATAAGTCAGTAAGAGATGGTCGGTATAGTTGCCCTGTATACGCACCAAATGGACCCAACGGTAAAGATTCCAAAAACGATACTTTCAAGAGAATCAATATTCTCGGATGGTCATCACTGAAAACGCTTCACATACCTGGTTTTGCTGCCAACACCGGTCATACCAAAGTACTGCTGATATTGCGTCATACTGTTGATACCACCCATGACCTATGTCAAAATTAGTGTACAGGGTCTGGATAGACGAATTCAATCCTCAAACGCACCGTACCGTCGAATCCACTGTCACCGGAGCAACAGCACACCACCAAGGCGACGAAATACATCTGACATGAGACAAAAAATGTCACTAACTTCCATCCAGTAAATCAGTAGCATATCTTACCTGGATTGCGCGCCAGCTGAACCTCGTCACCCCGGGATCAACCTCCAGCGCCGCCTGCAAAGCTATCTGACGCTCTCGAGGAGATCTAGGAGCTCGCTCACGGGGTGCAGTTTCCAGGTGTTCATGGGACACCTTCTCAATCGACGAGCTGGAGCTCCGGTCTTTCTTGCTTTCTGTCATGATATGTTCGAGGCAGGGGGCGAGCACAGGGAGAGTACCTTCGCGAAGTGGAAGTGCCTCGTTTCAAAAGCTTCTTTTCATCTATAAATATATTCAGCTGTATCAAGTATAACAAAGGAAGTTTATGTGCCAAGACTAGAAGGCCCCGCACATCCCGTAAGTGACTGCATGGTGAAGTACCAAACTTCACAGGATTCACAGGTGCTTGGAAGAAAATGGCGTAGGAGGTAAAAGATCCATGGAGTGTTGACCTAAAACGGCAAGAATTCGGCGTCAGATGATGAACACTTACCTCCGTGTCATAATGAATGTATTGGAATGATATATCAAAGGCATGTTCCGACCGAGGAAATGCCGTATACCTAGAATCTGCTTCAAAACAGTTCTAAGACATACGAAGCGCGTCAGAAAAGACAGCTATAAATACTGAAAGAAATAGAAGAATCCACAAGTCTGGACCAAGCTTTGCGAGTACAGTCAGCACCGGGTAAGTCCTGAGCTTGAGAGCGCCAGCAGGTGAAAGGGACCTATGCCAGAAAGAGGAAGGTGATCTATAGATACACCATGTCAGGAGGTACTGCAGGTTAGCGGGAGATGCGGCCCGCAAAACTCTGTTTCGCAGAGTGTCCTAAGAAGCCAAGACTAGCAATTTCAACATGAAAGCTCATGAAGAGCGCAACTAAGCCAAAAAAACCCATAAGACACACGACCACTCCAACCACATCATCTAAGGAGTTCGGCGAGCGGAAGGCATAAGAATAAAAGCCGGACCTCAAAGTGATTTTGCATCAACAGTGGTTTTCGTTTTACGTAGCTTATACGTATTCAACGGAGTAAGAGACACGAGGCTTGCCTAAAGTTCCATCCGGTATGATGATTTATAAGTATGTAGGTGGTCTATGAACGTGAGCGTAATAAAAGACTCACCTCACCAATATGAATTAGGAGATCCATTCAAAGTTGTTGCTTGAATATGTGCTGTTCAAGTTGAAGTTACATTCAAAATATCGGTCGAAATAATTATTGATATAGGTCCACCGTTGGGCTACATAAAATAATTGCAACAGTTAGCGAAGAGAGCCTTCCTACAAGTCGCACAATAGCCTTTCACGACTTTGGTGTCTGCACGTCAAGCGGTCCGGACGCAGTTCACTGCACAGGCCGTGTTCGAAAGCCTGGTCAGTTTCTGGAGATATGGCGTGATTAATTCTTGATTGGAAGGTAAACAACAATTATTTTTGTCTGCGGAGCATAGAGGGCTGGCGAGCAATGCGCATGCAACGGCAAAGAGTCAAAGCAGTGTGCACTAGTTGGAGGTGGCAGTTCGGGAGTCGGGAGGCTGGTTTACATGTTTGGCATTGTAGGCGACTATTTAACATGGCCGTACATAAACAACAACAGGATTGACTTCGACGCTCGCAAACTTAGATTCAGAAGGCTGGAACTGCGCCGAGACGGTCTGTATGGCTACTCCAAGTTCTTCTCAAAAGCATCATAATTCATTGAAATTCACTGAGATCTTCTTGTGTGATAATCCTGTGCGCCCAATTTTATCTATTCTTTAATTTACAGTAACTATGGGCCCAATAACTACCACCGTCTGCCAGTAGCCATCGCCATTCATTTAGAGTAATTGTATGTAATTAATATTTGAAGACAGTGAAGTGACTATGTACCACTTGTGTTTGAACAGGAAAATTAGATTGAACCCGCCATCTATACTTTTTATGGCGGAATTCGGGCATTCTAATTCATGACAACCCATCGAATTCCCTGGCTACTAGTATTTACATTCAAGCATCGATATTCTCGTAGGAAGCTGCAGTACTGTGCTTCATTTTAAACGGTATATTATCCTGGAAAAGGGAAAGAACAGTCTTTACGTATCTATATCTGTGTCGTTCGAGTGCATTGCTGATTAGCCATCTCAGATGTGTATTGGTATTTTCCATCTTCATATGGTTAGTCTCATTGACTTTCCGCATGAGATTGTGAGTTATTTGTTTCGCGCTGGTACTATCATCGATTACAGAGGTCTTAGTATCATACTCATCTATGAGCGCATCCAGCCTAAACGTATGTCCGAATCTACCCATGCCAGGTTCTTGCCGTAACTCAAAACGCACTTCTTATCAGGCGGCTGGATTGGCCTTGCCCGCACGTCGATGTTCTATCTCCCATGGGCCATAGGCAAGTCCAATTCCCAGGTACTTGTACGACCGTCGTATGACCTAACACCTGTTTCACATCCCATGTACGTGGAGTAACAGGAACCCTAGTCCTGCTGCTTCCCTACTCGGCATGAATACAGCAGCGGGTGCACTCGCCTTTAAGTTGGAAGAACTTAGGAAAGTTTGGACACATGCACACCGACAAAAATGCCCAAAGCTAAAGTCTGCGGCGCCCCATGGTGCGATGAGAGTTCACAAATTAACCGGAGAGTTGCGAATGACAGAGTCGATGGCGGCCTCCGATGTAGGTCAATATACTTAGCGCCAGTAGACTGGCTGAGTCCGGGGTGGAATTTGAGTAAAAAATTTACCGGAGCAGGTCTTTGGGAGGTGGGGATAATAAGAGGCCCCGTGCTGGCAGGCGTGGGGTTCCGTGCGTTTTTGTAGTATCTTGTAGGTAAGTGCAATATCATGAACCTTTCAAGGTCGGCGGCCGCATATTTGGGATCATCAGCACATACTAAATCGAGGAATTCTGAGATAATTGCCAGCTTGAAGAGCTTACATGGCCCCCAGTCCACGCCGCTTTGTCGGTGTAATGATTCACGAGGCGAAAGGGCATCGAGCGGCAAGATAAGGGAGCTTGGAGGCAGTAAGTTGCGATATAAGTAGAGCTGATGATGATGGTGGCAGTCGAGTTTGTCTTCGAGTCTTCGACACCATGTGTGGACTGATATTAGATAGTACGTGGTGATTGATAGTGAGCAAGATATTAAAAGCCGGTATGAGGTGGTTCTGTGGCGGCATCGTGTGCAAAGAATTGGAGAGGGGCCTTCAGAACTTCGAGACTTATATGTCAGAGAAGACTCCAGGTTGGCGGCTCAAGGGCATCGGCGTACATTGCCGACTGGCCACGGAGACAAATAACGCCGGCTCATCTGATGGACCGGGCCAGATTTGGGCTCGGTTTCCCCATTTGGCTTGACAGTTAGACTGTTTTCTGTAATGACCGAAAGTTTCTCGGCTCATCGCTCCAATCCTGGTTACAACGACTATCACCCACTACCGTCTATTCACCGTGTCACGTATATACGGGCGCGTCCGACGTCCAATTAGCTCGCAAACGTTGATACTTTCCTCTGCTCAAAGTCTTAAAACACCCACTCGTGAAGTGTCCCGGTGATAATAGGCTCCGGGATCTCCTTAATAAATCTTCCATCCGACAGAACCTAAATATTCATCCCCTCGGGCGGTTCTCGTAGCTATATAAGAATCCAACAGCCACTCGGTGGACCAAGGCACAATACCTTCAGTCCCCGATACTCAGTACACAACGAGCTGCTTTATGTGTGACTCTTCTGGCGACCAGGTCTTCGAGATTGAGGTGTGTACGGAGCACCACTTACATTTCCTATCATTCCATTAACCTTTGTTATAGCCTCCATGCCTCACAGGACCTCCTTATCGTGGCCACCACCGTTCTCGCACCACCTCTCTTATGTCCACCTCCAGCCTAGTTTCATTTAATGAACTTTTTGACTTCACCGCTACCCGTCGTTCGAGTGCAATCAGTGGACGGTCTGCGAAGTACGATGTCTCTGGCTCCTTCGTCCTGAATGGATCTGCAACTGCAGCGCTTCAGCACCTCACATCCTATCAATCTCCTCGTTCAATCTCATCGGCACAATCAAAACGTCGCAGAGTAATGCTAGTCGACTCTTCGCCATATTACGACATTGAAACCGACTCATCGTCACTAGTCACACGACCAACAATTCCATCCATTTCTCGCACACTTTCGCACTCGACCATCCCATACCCTCCTTCCCCGACCTCTTCGACATCGTCGACTTGCTTGCTACCTGACGAGGTAACGGGATCCGACCTGCATCCAATATTGGCGTCATTGGAGCGTAAATCCAAGTTCTGTACAAAGACGGTTTGCTGCTCCACCTGCAGGAAGCCAGGTAGTGACTACCCACGGTGCGGCAAATGTGGGGACATGTGGTGTTCTAGAGAATGTCGGCTGTTGGGAGGCAAGCGACACGTGTGCTCCTCTCTTCACAGGGACAATATCGTTAGGGGATAACTGCACTTCTTTTCGTTCTAACGGCTTTCTATGCTATTCTAAGCTGCTATCTTGCTTTCCTTTCCTTTCCTTTTCCGTATCTATTTTTATCTTTATCATCATGGATGGAAGGACCTTTATTTCATGTGATTGTAATGGAATTTTCACTACATAGACTTCTCATTTCACTTCGCCGTCCTTATCGCATATCACTTCAATATCATATATACAATATCATGAATTATGTATCTATAATATCTACGACATATCCTTAGATTCATCACCCTTAGATCCAGAGCAGCTACGAGAATTTGATCTTCTTCCCTTGACTTGGTATAATGCCAGCACTCTCCTTTTCCTTGAGTCTTCTTTTCGCCTCCCACGATGGATGCAGTGCGCGCTCTTCGGTGTGTGGTGGTGGTGGCGGTGGCTTTTTCGGACCACTTCCAAAATCTGGGGACAGGCCAGACGGGCGCTGACCCCAGCCTGAATCTGGCTGCTGTCGATTTTGAGGTACATTAACGTCCTTCACTTGCGAACGAGAACCAGTGGCAGGTCCGTCACGAGCATTTCGAGAACGGCCAGAGTTGAATGAAGATTTCCCTGCAGCTCGAGCAGCTTTTGCTTTCGCAGCAACGTTGCCCTCTTCCACCTCTTTCTTTTTATGATTCGCATTCTTCCCAAATTTCTTTTCCCAGATCCTATCATGCAAACAGTCAAGTCAACGTCAGAGACACTTCAGAGCCATAAGAACAAGCTGCTTACGCGCGTCTGGCTCGTTGACCACGACGATTTTTCTTTTCTACCACATCCGCCATCTTTCCTTCGCTATCGCTGAAGTCGGAATCATCTGAGCCACGGACAAATCCCACAGAAAGTGATGGTAAGAATGTCGATTGCGACGCAATTACGCTTGCTTTTGCTTTCATGGGTTTCGCAGCAGCTACCGGGCTCCTCAAGGTCGGCACTTTGAGCGGCACCTTCTCATCCTCGTCTGATCCAGTTTCGTCTTCTTCATCTCCAGAACTAAGCGCTCCATCTAGCAATCCTGATTCCCACCCATCGTCGGCCTCATTTTCATCATCTCCAATAGTTCCAGACTCCCAGCCTGTCTCGTCGACCTCGCCTTCATTGTCATCTTCGGCGTCTTCTATGCTTTCCATTTCTCTGACCTCCTCCAGGACTTCCTCAGCATCTACATCCATTTCAAATGCATCGGAGATAGAGATCTTCTTCTTTTTCGAACTTGATGCTACCGCTTGCACTGTCCCATCTTCCATATCCAAGTCTCCTTCATTGGACTTCGGTTGGAGGAGATTTCGAAGAGCCTCTATAGCAGATGAGACTTCCACCGCTATTATCTTAGAGCTTAATAGCCGGCTTTGCACTTTGGCAAGGGGCGTTCCAGGCTGGGCGAGAGTAAAGAGATTAGACGATAGTTCCTTGGTTAAAGCCGTCTGGACGTCTTCGTTTCCAGAAAGGATGCGATCTTTAAGGATTTTTGTCTTGAGCGCAGTGTTGCCGATTTCATCGTGCTCAATATCCTACGTATGAATGCATTAGCATGGAGAGAATATCACGAAGCAGAAGAACAACCTTAAGCGCTGATAGTTGCGCCTCTTGCTCGTTGATAGCAAGTGCATTGTCTCCCTTGAGTCTAGGTATATAGGTCATTTAATATCGACTGATGATTTCAGATAGCACATGCCTTAGATCCTTCAACTTCTTTACTAACTTCTGGGTTTCGAACGCCTTCGCTTTCTTCGTAGCTTTACGAACCTCTTTGAGGTTATGATGCTATTATTGAATAATAGGTACGCGTGTTCGAAATTCTGAGGAAAGAAACATGCCAGTTTTCCACCAATCTTTAAACCTAGATCCTAACATGAGAACAAGCAACGGTGAGGGGAATACGCGCTAGCCCAGGTCTTGAACTTACCTCTTCATGAACTTCATGACGCTTTCTTTTGAGTCCAGACCGTTCATTTTCTTGCATTGTTTATTTCTTAGAGGTGATGTAGCGAACACAGAGGACCAGGTGGGCACAAAAGCACGGCGAACGACACTCGCAGTTAATCACAGCAAATAAAAGATCAGCGGTCTGTAGGAACGTAATGTCCCTAACGTAAGCGATAGACATATTGTTTGCCAAGGGTGCCTAAGACAAATAACCAATTTTGGTGGCCAGTCGCGTCCGAAGTTCATGATTCTGGAGCTTGTGAGCGTGTTTCCTGATCTTACTACGTTAGTGTGGCCAGCCATCCGCAATCTCGCTTTTATACCTCGAAGCTGTGCTCACGTCAATGTCTGAAGAAATACCTGAACGGAAAACTTTCGCAACTTTCGAGCGTCATGGGGAATTCTTGAACGCCCAGCAATCCTTGCTCTCCCTGAATTTGAACGAGGATCCGAGTCCTGAAGCCGATAAAAAGGAGGATTTCCTGTCTCAAAAGCTTTTGGCCATTGTGCGTGTTATATTATATCGCTCTTGACGAATGTGGCTGGAGGGGATTGATGCAAATATGCAGCTTAGTGAATATCAAGAACAGGCATATCTTCTCGATCCTTTCCTGGAGCAACTGGTCACCCCTGTCGTAGGGCACCTAAAGGGTCACGCAAAAGCATCCGTTTGGGAACCAGGACAATCAAGTTCACCTGCAAGAGTTCAAAGAGTCGCACTTCTTCTGTATAGCTACGTGAAATGTCGAGGATATAAGACGATCAGTCAGTGCAACTCAAGAATTTCTTATGAGCGCTTGTGATGAGAGTTTCAGTCAGATTCTTCCCTCATGAGATCGCGGACTTGTCAATCGCCTTAGATTTTATGCTCCTTCCGGGTGGATTGGTACAAGACCCTTCTCAGTGGGCATTGCGATACGTGGTTTTGCTGTGGTTATCCCTCATCTGCATGTTACCTTTCGACCTCGCGCAGTTTGATGATCCTGCTCACGTCGGCCGCACTGCTGCCTTGATAGAATCGATCGCCAAGGCTCAACTTGGGAAAGCTGGGCTCGAACGCGAGGGTGCGGCTGTCTTACTGTCGCGTTTATACATGAGGTGCGTGATATTCCACTTGGACATACAAACGTGCGGCTTATGTGCGTAGAAAGGACACGAGATCCAGTTTCCACGACTTTCTCGATTGGTCCCTCAAATCCTTGCAACATGGTGCTGACGTGTTCACTGTAAGTCTGTGCTTATCACGCTTCGAAAGTTCCCTGAAGTCAGAAATAGTCGATCGGAATTCTTCAAGTGCTGTGTGAAGTTGTAAAATCAGGTCCGGGAGAGCAAATCCAAGCAAAGGCTTCTGAACTTCTTGACCTGGCAAATTCGATCGATGAGATGCCATCTCTTACGGGCAATACTGTTGTACGAAAGTTCAAAACAAAGCTTGTTTCCCGAATAGGTCTCCGAATTTTGCCAGTCGGTGTAGTTTCGGGTCGAAGGATAGGCAAGTATTATGCTAACGTTTGAGGATTCTCCACTCAAAAAGTTCCAGGTCGTGCTTTGGATGGTGGTAGGATCGATTCAGACGCTTCTACAGAAGAAATCGACATCGATGTCCCCGAGGAAATAGAAGTAATTCTTGAGCAACTATTTACGAGTCTTCAGGATAAAGTCAGTTTATCCTCTTCTGTCTTTTGTGCATTGTCTCATACTGGAAACTTTCAGGATACTATTGTAAGATGGTCAGCTTCAAAAGCGGTGGCTAGGATAGCGGAGCGACTCCCAAGGGACTTTTGCAACCAGGTCTTTGAAACTGTTATTGGGCTCTTTGAGGTTCATTCTATGACAGCCGCCCGTCTATACGACCTTCCAAGTATCGCGGAAAGTACATGGCATGGCGCATGCCTTGCATGCGCTGAAATGGCTCGAAGAAGTCTCGTTGCATCTAATAACCTTCCACAGCTAATTGGTTGGTTATCAAAGGTAATCAGATCAATTCGATATCCTCTTCACTACTAATATTCACCTCAATAGGCATTGTATTTTGATTTACGCAAAGGCGCTCACTCAATTGGGTCAAATGTTCGCGACGCTGCTGCATACGTGCTCTGGGCATTGGCGCGGACACAGAATCCATCGGCACTTGTTCCTCACGCGGAAAACCTTGCGCGCCGTCTTGCCACAGTTGCTTTATACGACCGAGAAATCCACATTAGAAGGGCTGCAAGCGCGGCATTCCAAGAACACGTTGGCCGAACAGTAAGTGAAGAACCTGCTTAGGACAAATATCAGTTCAAGTGAACTTGCTCCTTTAGAGTTTGTTCCCGCACGGCATCGACGTTCTCGGGAAAACAGATTTTTATGCTATTAGTATACGACGCAATGCCTTCCTAGTTGCTGCACCACAAGTAGCTGAGTAAGTTTTCCGGATAATATTAGAGGAATAACTCTAAACATATTTCCGCAGACATGTGGAATACAGACAATTCTTACTCGATCACGTTATTGATGTAACCCTGCGACATTGGGATGTTACAGTAAGAGATCTCGGATCGCAGTCTTTACGACTTATCTGTCTTCTGGATCTTGCTGTCCTTGGTCCACAAACGACGCTAAAAGTCGTTAGTGTGTTGTCTTTCTCTTTTTGTTGTCGTTACTCATAATTCACAGAGTGGTCTTCTCGATTCCCTTGACACCACTGATCTGCACGGGAGTCTATGCGCTCTTACGGGAATCTCACTCGCGTATCGCTCAAATATCCCGGATAGCGAGTTGTTGGAGCGATATCTGCGTGATGTAAGTCAATTACTCGTCATGATTCTTCTGCTAACCTGTTCTTTTACCTAGACCTTCAAGCATCTTAATCGGATATCAGAAACCGTCGTCTTAACACCTCGAAATGAACTTGTTACCTCGGCAGCATGTCGCCTTATTGCGAACTCAATTACTCTAACCGAAATTCAATTGGACAAGAATTCTTCTGTTCCGCATTGGAGAAAGATAGTGGATTTTGGTTTGAAACATCGAAGTGGCCTCGTTCAAGAAGCAGCAGCGGATGCCATGGCTGCAATCAGCAAGCTTACAGACTGCTCCCTGGTCGTCGCTAGATGAGTATATTAGTTTATACTGCGATTCATTGGAAACTGATGATATATTGATGTCTGCACACTGATCCAAGAGATGAAGAAGGGTTCCCCGACATCGCAACAGAGTCTAGCACGTGTACTGGGTGTGATTGATTATGACGCTCACCCTGATTGTCTTCCGCAAGCCATCCAATATTTACAAGAAGCAGCGAAACCATCTGTCAGTGGATCTCATTCATTGTATCGTACCCCTAGTTTATCTAATTCTTTTCAACTGTAAGCCTACATCAAATATTGAGGCTCGGCGACTCTGTTATTTGGCACTGACCCGGATATTCTCAACCGTAATAACTCATTTAACTTCGCGTGAGTCAGTTAGCTGCTACGTAACTTCACTCACCCTCAAAAAATTTGCCCAGATCTGTCTTCCGAAAATGTCAACTCAATATATAGTGTGCTATTAGATGGACTGAACGATTATACTCTTGACGAAAGAGGAGACATTGGCTCTTGGATCAGAATCGTCTGCATCAAGGGACTCGCTTCACTTTCGGAGCTCTTAATTCGGAATGCGAAATCTATTGACAATTTTGAACAATATTTTCCACCCGAGAGCTACCATACTGCGGTGGCAGGGATTCTTAAGCAGGGCGTCGAACGTTTGGATAACGTCCGTCAGGATGCCGGCGAGTGCTTCAGAAGCCTATTAAAACTTCCTTTGCCGGAAGTTGAAGGAGGTGTTCGCTGGAGCTTACCAGGCCTGGTATTGATGAAGGAATTATTTGAAACGTGAGTTTTTGGTCATCTTTTGCTACCAGAGTCGCTCATTAGAAGACAGTGATGAGGAGCCGATTGGATGGAATGAAGGCAGTTGGCTATTTCCTCGCGCCGTTCGCCTGTTGGAAATTCAAGAATATCGCAAAGCTATTCTCGCCGGGATAGTACTAAGTATTGGGAGTAAAACGGACAGCACGGTGAGCATCATTTCTGTAGTCGTTTACTACCTACTGACGTCTGGTCTTCGGCAGCAACAATCGATGGCTACTAGTCTTGTCGCGTTCATACAGACATTACCTACGGCAGTTGATGATGATCGCTTATATAGCCTCGTTGCATTTAGCGAAGATCTTCTTGAACATGCGAAAACCAGGCTGACATCAAATGCCGTTGTGATCCCTGTATTCCAGACATTCAATTTCCTGCTGGAGGCCGGTGCTCTGCGACGCCTGGCTGAAGATTCGAAAGGGTTGAAGAGGTGGCAGTGGACCGCCTACTCATCATATGGCCTTATCTAAACAATTTATAGTTTAGAATCCCTGCTCTCCGTTTCTTCTAGAAATATCTCTCGCTTGAAGAGTATTCAACGGGTAGATGAAGTTATGAAAATGTGTGTATCACCTTTTCTTCGTCGTATCATAGCCTAACTCATATTATATTAGTGTCGTAAACCTTCTCACTACGGATAAACTATTCAGTAATTGCGTGCTTTTACTTTCCGGGTTTTTAACCCACCTATTTCCAAGAGTAAGTTTTCGGTCAGGTATTTATATACTTCTAACAATTTATATCAGATTCGAACGAATACTGCGGAATATCTCTATTTAACTCTACAAAGTGTAGATCTAGGCATCGAGACAGACGAGATAGAATCGATTCTTCTGGAAACAGAATGGTATGCAAAATTTTCACATAAAGATTTGACGCGTCTGATAGTTGTGCAAATAGGTCTTCTAGCGACGAAGGAGTAGCAAAGGAGGCTTCAGATCGGGTGGTGCAACTCTTTTCTGGGTCTCAATAGGGCACTAGGAAGTCGGAGTAGTCTAATCTTTGTAACACTATTTTTGAAAATAACATACTGGATTTAAGCGCTGAACGCCTAAAACCTGAGGTATCCACAGGTAGGTAGGGGTGGAAGTGTGTTTCTAACAGTAATTAGAATAAATTAGTGAAATCTTGATCGTTCTAATCGTGGGAATTACGAGAGATTGGTCGAGTTCATCATCGTGACGCCCTTGGCTGTCCAAAGTAATCACATACGTGCGTACCGCGAGGATAGCTTGCGCGCCTTCAAGCCGTTCTCTTCAGATATCCATCTCATCGATTCAAGAGTTTCGACCCTACAACAAGATCGCAAGCTCTATTGCTCACGATGCCAAGCCCTCGTCTAACCGACAGAGAGCTCGCAAATATCAATGCTGCTGCCGTGACACAGGAATACCGCGTTCAGCCCCATCTTGGTGCGTGGATAATATCCTTGTATATGTTATGCTCAATGTTCGCTCCAGACTATCGGACGGTGTCCGCCATCAATGGGTAAGTTTCTGATGACTCCTTCGGCATGTATTCGCTAAGTTTATACTTTATATCATAGACCCCTAGTGGTTCTGGATAATGTTAAAGTATGTGTCGGAAAGAGAGCGCATCTTAGTTTGACGCTGACATTACTTTACAGTTCCCATCTTACAATGAGATCGTGCAATTGACACTACCGGACGGTACGCAACGCGGGGGTCAAGTCCTTGAAGTGCAAGGCAAGAAAGCTATTGTTCAGGTGTTTGAAGGAACTTCTGGCGTTGATGTGAAGGCAACACATGTCGAGTTCACAGGGAGCAGCATGAAACTGCCAGTAGCGGAGGACATGTTGGGTCGCATCTTCAACGGTTCTGGTAACCCGATTGATCAAGGTCCGAAGGTGTTCGCGGAGGATTACCTCGATATCAACGGTGAGCTGTTCATATTTTGTTCACAGAAAGAGTACCTATAACGCGTCCTTTTATACAGGCTCCCCAATCAATCCGTACTCCCGTATCTATCCCGAGGAGATGATCCAGACAGGTATCTCGACGATTGACACCATGAACTCAATTGCTCGTGGGCAAAAGATCCCCATCTTTTCAGCCGCTGGGTTGCCGCACAATGAGGTCTGCTTCCATCCCTGCCTTCTGTTGCATGCTGGCTAAACATGATATGATGCCTTCAGATCGCCGCTCAAATTGTGCGACAAGCAGGTCTGGTGAAGAGACCGACCAAGGATGTCCACGACGGCCATGAGGACAATTTCTCGGTTGTCTTCGCCGCCATGGGTGTCAATATGGAGACTGCACGTTTCTTCAAGGAAGATTTCGAATCTAACGGCAGTCTGGATCGTGTCACACTATTCTTGAACTTGGCTAACGATCCCACCATTGAGCGTATCATCACGCCGCGGTTGGCGCTGACTACTGCTGAATATTACGCCTACCAATTGGAGAAGCATGTGTTGGTTATCCTGACTGACATGTCCTCCTATGCTGATGCTCTGCGCGAGGTTGACATTTCTTTATTATCTTCGGAAAATAAACTAATGCAAGTTCTAGGTTTCCGCTGCGCGAGAAGAAGTGCCAGGTCGTCGTGGATATCCGGGTTATATGTACACTGATTTATCTACGATCTACGAGCGAGCAGGTCGTGTCCAGGGTAGAAATGGCTCTATTACCCAGATCCCTATTTTGACTATGCCCAACGATGGTACGTTAGACCCAATCAATCCATCTATTCTCGCCCAGCTGACCAATTGATCCTGTACTCATGTAGATATTACCCATCCTATTCCCGATTTGACTGGGTACATTACGGAGGGGCAAATCTTCGTCGACCGCCAACTTCATAACAGGCAGATTTACCCACCGATTAACGTCCTTCCGTCCTTGTCGCGCCTCATGAAGAGTGCCATTGGTGAGAAGTTGACAAGAAAGGACCATGGAGATGTGTCCAATCAACTGGTGAGACAACGGCTATATTGTGTGTAATGAATAATGTTTTAAACTGACCTTCCATTTCATAGTACGCCAAATATGCCATCGGACGAGATGCGGCGGCCATGAAAGCAGTTGTTGGAGAGGAAGCTTTGTCATCAGAGGACAAGCTCGCGCTCGAGTTCCTTGACAAGTTCGAGCGCCAATTCGTAGGCCAAGGTCAGGCCTTCTTATTTCTCGTTCATTGATGCACTGATCTCATCCGCCGATCAATTTCTTAAATGAACTGTCTAGGTGCATATGAATCCCGTACTATTTTCGAGTCCCTCGATTTGGCCTGGTCTCTGCTCCGTATCTTCCCCAAGGAACAACTCAATCGGATCAATCCCAAGATCATTGCAGAATTCTATGGGCGTAAGCCTACGAAGAAAGCTACATCCGGTGCCGAGCATGAGGAGGCGATGCCTACTGAAGAGAAATTGATTGACGCGTAGATACAAGTAATGATAAGTAATAACGACTATACTCCAGGAAGGAACTTTGTTATCCGCTGACTTCAATAATGACCTTCATCTATTGCTGGGCTAGAAGTTATATGGGCGCACTACAGCCAGACAAGGAGGCCAGTCTCTCATGAGCTGTCTTCTCGGAGACTAACGTGGAGTCTTATTCCAAGAATTGCTGCCACATTGAAGGCGCACCAGTGGCCCAATGATACTTCTTCCGGCATTGCCGTGAGCCTTGCCTCACTAAAGGGGCTGGAATACAAGCAGGTTCCACTCCAGTGTCGGCGATCGGGGTCGCGTGTGCACCACTATGCAGATGAACGGGGATGTATGTGGCCCGCGTAGCGAGAGCAGGTTCTGCCAGATGTTGAAAGTGCAGAGGCAAAGATCTTGGAAAGTATTTGTATATGGCAACCACATGAGGGTCATGTGGTGAACAGGTGGTTTTAGAAGATCGTGTTGACGTTTAACATGCGCAGTCTGGGGACGACTTGTCGACACGATTTCACAGACGGGAATAGCCGTAAAGACTTCTGATTACGACAGGTGTGATAACCCGCACTCATCAGTTGAGCGATGTGAGGTTATTAGTGTGTCGATGAGGAGAGATTTGTACAGACATGTGCCACGACAAGGGCATTTTTACTCCCTCGACGCTAGACCGTGGATGGCATGAGTAGATAGATACGCCATTGAGTCGGATGGAATGCGCCGGCCTCGTTGTTCAGACAGACAAACGGTCAGCTACTTTATTGGGATGGCTTCTATGCAATAACATGACATCTATGTGGTATATCTAATAAGTGATATGGGGGGCGAGTGAGGGCGACAGATCCGCAAAACCGCGGATGAAGCACCAGGGAGCGCACAAGGGAATCGCCATCGTCTTTTGCTTGTCCGACGATCAGTGGAAGACAGAGGCAGGCAATATATAGGGACAACTTCGGCGCCGGAATATGGCGTTTTTAGTCCTATGACGGCAGATGTTATGGCCTTGGTGTTGCTATCTGCGGTGGCGTTATGTCAGATTTTGTCCCGTTGCAGGCCTTCGCTCGGGATCGCGATTGCTTCGAATTCCCAATTTGTGCAGTGAAGACTCGCGGGTGGCGGTTCCGGGCTATTGGCGCCCAAGCATTGTTTGAACGAGCATTGTTTGAAATATGGGAGGCAAATGGGCGGAAGGTAATAGAAGGGGAAGATGGCATTTCATTCTATGTGCTGGGTTGGGATTATGTAGCGAATACAGCGGATGACGCGGGTTTAGAACGAAAGGGTCGCTCGAGGAGGGAAAGAGAGAGCCCACAAGAGTTTCTCTGGAAGCATTTCATTCGCTGGGAATGATTCCAGCAGAGTCTCGAGAAAGGAAGTCCCATCCCGGGACGTTGCGCAAGTGGCATTTTCCCGAAATCAATTGGCGAGATAATTCGGGCGCAGGGAAGTGGATTCCGATGGCGTGGGCACAGGAGAGGCTAAGAGAGTGTAGCCTGAAAGCCTGAAGCATCGCATGGAAAGGAGATGAAAATATGGACAAGTCAGCAATCAGCAAGTTGACAGAGAAACCGGAGGTACCACGGTCATTTCCGCGCGATGTTCTGAAATATGAGGATGCGCGTGCGGCACCATCAGGCCAGCGTAGAAGGATTGAAGGGGGTATTCTCAGTGGGAGCGACCCTTGGCGGCTGCCGCCTCGTGTCGCAGTGGAGACAGCAAGGGGTCGGATGTTTCGCGGGCACAGAGCAAGAGGATGGCATTGGCAATAATGAGACAAGGGATGTAGGTAATTGCGAGAAGATACTAGTGCGTGGGTGTCGCGTGGACCCAATACGGGCCCGGAGAGAGAGTGCCTAAAAGTAAGGCGGATTGTGGATTGATATGGATGTCAGGGCATGAGAAAGCCGTGTGGCCAGAAAAAGCGGGAGATCCAGAGGCGAGCCATCTGGCTTGCATCTGGCTTGATGCCTGTCCTATGATGGCCACCAAACGGCCACACGCCTTGTCTTGGTCTCCCACCATGTGTTCGTCCTCGCCCCTTGCTTATATAGTCCCGTCCACCATTTCCTCTCTCCTCCGCTCCCCCGTCCCCCCCGCCCCCACGACGAATGGATGACATTGCCCATGGCTTTCCCCTGAACCACCGAAAGCGCAAGGCCGCCGACCCGGACGACCCCCAGGACTCCTCGCCTGCAAAGCCGGCTGTTGCCCCGCGTCTCCTCACCGACTCCCCCGTGCCGAGTGGGCCCTCCAACGCGCCCCGCCAGCCGTGGCTTGCGACCGACTCGGGGGATGCGCTCTGGTCCTCTCCGACCTCGCCCCAGGTCTCCAGCCCCCTTTCGTCCCAGGTCGTGCACACCGCGTACCCAGAAAACCCGCCCAAGCGGCCCCGGCTAGACAACGTCCCTCCCTCTCCCATCCGCACCTCCTCGCCCAGGCGTCCGCCCAGGCGAATGTCCGCCAAAATCATTCCCTCCAAGTCTCCCACCGTCCGCCATGGCAGCGATATCGAGGACATCGGTATCGTGTCCACCGCGGACCCAGGGCCATCCAGTGGCTCTCTCCTGAGAGCCCGTGTCGCGTTCCCGTCCGCCGGCAGGCCTGCTGAGCGCCTGCCTCCGCCATTGGCACCCATTGATTTAAATTCGCCCCACATCCCCTCTCTCCTCCCGCTGATCAACAGGCAGACGTTGAAGGAACTCGACCTGGATGCCATCCTGCGCAATCCTCAACTCCGTGCGTGCAGGCCCCCTGTAGAGTATTCCATATCCTGATATCCATTGTTCCCCAGGCCACGACCTTTTATTCGACCCCGGTCTCCAGTTCCGCCCGACCTGCAGCCCGCGGAAGCGCGACCTCGCCGAGAAATACTGGGCCGCCATCACCCAGGAGATCGAGACGGGCTGCACCTGCATCACACTCGATGCGTACGGCAAGTCGCGCCCCACTTTCTGCGTCTGCGCGCAGATCCCCACACCCGCCCCGCACCCCATCATCGTCCCATACTCGCCCACACCCGCCCTGTCAACCCTGCGCATGCCCTCGCGCATCCGCGGCCTCCTCACCGAGTTCCTCGAGGTCCTCCTCCTCGTCATCCAGCCGCTGTCGACCATATGTGGCATTTACGTCAACGCGTCCAAGTTCAAGGCGCAGATGGAAGAGCATGCGGCGCAGGCGGCGTTCATGCGCTCCGTGTTCGACCCCGCCCTCATTGAGCAGGAGCTCAAGCACGGCTTGTTCGACCCATCGGGGCTGTTCCGCACGATCGGCGCCACCCTTAAGGGGCACTGTGCGCCCATGCGGGATCGTGCGGTGGAGAGCATGGTGCAGGCGGCACAGGCGTGTGCGCCTGGTGGCACGGGGACCAAAGCGGACGCCGTGAGGGCCGTGCGGATGTGTATGGAAATTCTCGAGCTCATGAAATTGGCGAGTGCTTTTTACGTGTACTGCAATGTTCATTTCTAATACGTCCCTTTCCCGTTTCTAGGACATCGCCAACCATCAACTGCAGTCGCTGCGTCCCTTCTTAATACGCACGTCGGGCCAGTTCGAATTAAAGACACTAAAAAACCGCAGTGGCGAATCTCTGCACACAACACGAGAATGGCTACACACCGCCCACAGCAGCATAGTTACCCGCGCACATCCTATACATCACCCTCTTTATCCCCCCAACCACCTGCACTTCGGCACGCTCACTCACAACCAGCGGATATACTTTGCTGTCATTAAAGGTATCGTCGACCTCGTGTTCAACCCTGCCCCAGCCATCACGTCGCCGTCCACGCCCGTCTCTGCCCCGCCCTCTCCTATTTCCGCCTCCCCCGTCTCCTCCTTCCCCGAAACCTTCCACCTCGACAACTCCCGTCTCCTCGCGTTCAACATTGACGCCGCAGACGCTACTGCGGCGTACATGTTCCTGCTCCTCTACCGCCAGCTCGTCTTCTCCGACCAGGGAGAGTCGTCTGCACACGATCCACCCGTCAAGGTCGACGACGCTGAGCTCATCAAACTCAAGCGCGAGATCCGGGACATTGCATCGATGAAGCTTGGAGTATGCTTCTCCGTCGATGCTGTCAATCCCGTCAACCACAAGGGCGTCAAGATTGACACCAAGGAGGTCAAGAAGTGGCGGGATATGCGACAGGACGTCGTTCTGCAGATCGCAAAGCGAGCAAAAGAGGCTCAGCGTCGTGCCTCGTCGTTGGCCTCGCCGTTCGGAGACGCTCCGGACGAGCGCACGCTTAGCGTTGCTCAGCGGTGGGCAGAGACGAACATGCTGCACGGCTCACCGCTGAGCCTCATGCTGCACGATCGTCTGCGGGATGCTGTTTTTAATGCAGTCGTTGCGCTCGCTTACCCCGGACCCAATGGGAAATTCCCCAACGTCGGTTCAATGCCTATTGGCAAGAGCGACGTATTGGTCGGGTCTCCATTGGCGACAGGGATGGAGCCACTGGCGGATGAGATCCGCTCTCTATCAGAAAAGATATCCCGCCTCGCCATCATCCATCTCAACGCCTACCTTCCCATCTATGAGAAGGAAGGCTTCTTGCAGGTGTGATAGATACCCCCCGCGCATATTTTTTCTCTTCGTTTCTTACACGCATATCTATATCAATTATCTGCTCCCTCTTGGACAAATGCACCTATAGCATTCTACTATCATACAATCGTATAAATATCAAATATTTCCTACGCAGATACCCCCAATTATTGTATGTGGGCGAAGAAATGAAAAATTAAACAACATATTACATACAACATCTGAAAAGCATCCGAGGTTGAGCTTGAAAGCTGGAGATGGCAAGTCTGTCCCGAGGAAGCGTTATATGAACAATATAAAATCGTCAATGGCAGATTTTGGCAATGGAAGCCCGCAGGTTTGACCACGATAGCAGCGTCATGCATGTAAGAGGTCCAGATGGAGAAGATAGCAAGAGCAGCTACACTTGTTTTGAAACTATGAGATGGATCCGCTGTCGGAATGGCTTGTACTCTCCAATATGAAAGGGCTGTCTGTTTGGAATTTCTACGGGCATCCATCTTAAATGCGGCCGACGCGGCCGATAATCACATACGACAATGGGGCCTGGTATAACCCTGTAATAATGACACATAGGAGCTATGGATCTACTATCGCGGCCTCCCGCGGCGCCCAAGAAAGCATCATGTATCGCATCGCACATTGAGATACGTCCTGGTGATTGTGATTGAGTTTTGGCTGCTCAACAAAAAAAACAAGGAATATTAAAAAAGGGCCTCGCTTGGTCCCCCACACCCTTTCAACGTGTTCTTCGCTAATAAAGGTAAGTATCTCCTTCTCGGCAAAGAGGGTGGATTTCGGGGTACTTGCAGCGATGGTATCAGAAGGATCAAGTGAACTTGCAGGTGTGAGAGTCTAGACGTGACCTAGTGGATGGATCAAAAAACAACAAACGCGCCTTTCTGCTTCCGGGGTTGCGGTCGGAGCATGAGGTGCAGATTCTATGTAAAATAAATAGGATCGTCGAAAGTGTACGAATGGTATAGCTTACCACTCTAATGAGAGAAGATTGTGCTGAAGTATGCTATTAGGTTTATGAACTTGAAGGCCATTTGCATTGACGTACGATATGCTGTATTCTCTCGTAGAACACACGATATTAGCGGCAGGGCTTCATGCTATTTACGCGCTTGAATCCGGCAGAAAGTGCCGGATTGCAAGCAAGTTGGGCCAATCTCAAATTAACTCGGAGAGCTCTGCAATCTCAAAAGAAAATGGACAGTCTGGTAATCAACAGCCTGTAGCCTAGTATATGCATCGTTAGTGAGCTTAAATATGGCAATAGTAGAGGGTATCAAACGAGCAACAAAGAATTGTTGATTTGCGCGGGAAGAGTGCACTAAAGGTAAGGTTGAAAGTTTAAACACTGCAAGTATCAACGCTATTGAAGATTTAGAAAAGATTGGCTCACCGGAGGCAGTCGTCGCATATGCAAAGGATCCTGAAGCATGAAATGAAACCATAAGCTGAAGTCTAGACTGGTGCTGTCAATTGTTACTGAATCTTGAAGCCTGACGAGTGGATTCGCTAACCATGTTGAACTTTGTTGAACTTTGAAGTATATTTAGAACAGCTATCACCACCGGTTGCACGGTACCGAGCGGAGCTCTCATACGCAGAGGAATCAATTTATAGCAATAATCTTGATAAGGACTAGGTATATTATGGAGGTGAGTGAACGTTTAAAACGCGTTGACGATAATCAAATACACGGACATCCGCAATGCTTGTGCTGTCAAGAGCCGGAACTCAAGACAACTTCGAACCACAGCCAGAAACAGCGTCATATGGACCGGCGTGAAAGACATATTGACAAGCGCCAAGTCATATCATATCATCCACTTGCTCTGGCTTCTCCTTAGTAACGCATCCGGGACCGAAATATACAAATTGAAATAACTCACTAAATCTCTATCGCTCCTGACTGCTCAAGTCCAACAGACGTTCTGCCGACCTCCTCAGGGCTTACATCTTAGCTATGGCGACACCTCCTCAGGAAATCATTGACCAGATAATCGATGAAATTGCTTGCCATTCGGATCAGTCTGCCTTAAAGGCCTGCGCACTTTCATCGTTACAGTTCGTTCCGCGCTGCCAACGACATCTATTTGCCTCCATAGATCTCGTCTATGACATACGAGGTGTGACGCGCCTCAGTAGGGGTCGTTTAGACAAGATGCAGCAGCTAATCGAAATAATTCGAAACAACCCTTCCATCGGCAGATATATTCGGACCTTGAACCTGGCCATAGTGAGCACCACGGGAACAGTGCTAGCTCCTATAGCAGACTTGCTTCCGGCCTTACATTCGGTATCGTTGATAGGGCGGGTGCTCGATCCGGCTGACGGAGATGTAATAGATTGGGAAACTCTGGGCCCAGAGTGTCGATCTTGGCTTGAAAGACTCGTTGACCCCACGCGGATATCAGCTCTACACCTTCACAACCTAAAGGGTATACCTTCCACTCTTATTAGCGACTGTATACTTCTCGAGGCACTCTCTTTACATTCCACGCACATCAAACATGTTGCTGGCTCCGGATTTCATTTTGGGCAGTTACACGAGAAACAGGTCCCAGAAAAACCAAAGTTGCACTCTCTCACCTTGGAAAAATCGTCCATAGGAGTGATATCCAGTGGAGGGAGCGGCGCACTGTCCGCGGTAATCGACTTCACGTCGCTCAAACGCCTTGAGATATATCACAGCCTCGAAGACATTAATAATGGGCAAGAAGTTATGCAAGTCTCTTCCAATTCTCTGGAGCACTTCGCTTGCACCTGCAAAGTATATGGTCAGTCAAGTTTTGTCAGTAATGAGTTTTGCAGAGCTGACAAGTGCATGATGACTTTCCACTTCCATTCCCACTAATCTGCAGAACGGCCTCTCCTGCGACGGATAGATCTTACTATGCTTACCTGTTTGCGAATCATTTCTTTAACGACATTCATTGGGATGCGGGAAGAGACCGGTGCAGATCTCTTGATCCTGACGGGACTCCTGGAGGGTCTATCGAACACGGGCATGATCGAGGAGCTCGACATTGAAGTGATTTGCCTTGGAGACAGCTTGAAAAGGCTAGCAGATGGGTTCGTGGCATCAAGCACGGCATGGAACAGGTTTGATACTGTAATTGCAAACTACATTGACCTAGGGTTGAAGCGAGCCACTGTAGCTCTCAGCCTTATACCATTGTTGAAGAAAGAGAAGCAGACAGAGTACATGGAGACGCTAGTTCGACGATACCTGCCTCTTGCCACCAGCAGCACACGTTCTTCGAAACTTGCTATTATTTCATATTTCCGCGGGTCATGGGCTTGAAAACTATACGCGGATCCTTTATTCTTGGAAGGAAGGAGGAGGAACACAGGCCGGTTTTTTGGGCGAGGATATACATACAAGAGGAGATCTACTATTTTAAATTGGCGTCTATTAGAATAGCGGTCCAATAGCGGAGTGCAAACGGTCGGCATGTTCCGCATTTCAACTAAAAGTATGCCTGGTTTGCGCAAGTGGACGCGATCGTCGCTGATCGATCCTGGTCGACCATGCTGCCGTTGCGCTGGAGGACAGTTTAGTCACCTAAGCCCGGCTTTACTAAACTTTCAGCCATAGGCATGGCGAAAAGATGATACCTTCGAAGTAAATCTGTACTTTTGTGTCCGTGTGTTCTCGAGACTCTTTAACGAACAACTTTCTCGTTTTCCTGTCACTATTCCTCCGCGAGCCTAGGAATTTCGCTCGTCAGCGCCTGGACGCACTCTTATTTCCTTCGCTGCACCATGTCGACTCCCGTTTTCAACACCGATAAAACGATCGGGGCCCTTTCCATTGGCTACTGGCTGTCTTGCGTTATTTTTGGAATCTTCTACACGCAAGTCTTCAGCTATTTTCAGCGGTATCCTGCGGACCGTACCCTTTATAAGACGCTGGTGCGCGATAACGTTACCCTTTTATCACCTTGAAATGATGTTCATGATGTGAGAACAGGTCATATTGTTGTGGTATGGACATGCCCTCATTTTGCGTTAAGTCGGGGGTCATATTAACCAACCCCACAGTATGATGGAATTGTTGGATCAGATTTTAGTTGGGCATGCTCTGTATTTTTATAGTGTATCGTGCGTATTTTGGTGACCCTTGGAGGCGGTCCGCACTTATCTACCTCTTTTAAGGAACTTCGGTAATACGGATAAGTTAATACATGGAAACATTGTCTGGTATATATGTTCCCTCTGACTTTGATTGTAGAAAGACTTATATCCCATTTCAGGACGTTGATTGTAAGCCAAATATACTATCTAGGACATAATCACTTATTCCGTATCGCTGTTACTAGGTTCAAATCATATTAGGGGTATGTTCTTTTTCTTCACCAAGGTGGATGTTCTAATGACAATACTATCTAGTGCACCTCCGGCACCATTGTCAAAGGGTAAGTGCAGCACGTACGGAGAGGTAAATCCTGTCTAATGTTATTCACAGTGCTTTCGCGTTACGCGTATGGAGATGTATGTTCACGGGGTTTTGATCGGCTGTTCACATTCTTATTATCGTTCAGTTAGCAAACAGAATGTGTTTATCACTGGCACTATTGTGGGTCCTGCACTTTATGCCTACCAATGTTATATGAGGACGTCGTACTGACGCGTTATACCTACCTTAGGTGTTATTGATTTTGGCCCAACTGGGTGAGTCGTCATGTCCAAAATACATATAAATTCGCTGCAGGTATCTAACCGATACACTCATCAGCTCTCGGGATTGGTAGGAAAATATCTTTTCCCTCTGGTGGTGGTGCTGATATCAGACTTTTATCTGGTCTCCACTAGTATATACAACCAGAGCGTGAGTGATGTCCTTTTTCTTGGAATTATAAATGGATACTGATCTCTTGCGTAGATTCCAGCTCGACAAACTTACCGCTGCAAATCAGTTGAAGGTAAGATGACGCTCAAGGTGAGAAGCATGGCCATTAATAAACATCACTTAGGTAGTGGCTTCCCTCTCGTTAGGGGCAGGGCTCGTTACCGATACTGTGATCGCTGCTGCGCTGTGTTACTTTTTGCAGAAATTACGAACAGGATTCAAACAGTAAGCCCGTAGAAATCTCTAATTGGCTGATCCCCTAACGCCATTTCATCACAGGTCAGATAGTCTCGTGAACAGGCTTTCCGTGTATGCTATCAATACTGGTGCTTTGACTAGGTGAGTGAGACCCAGCTATGGTTCGTTCACGTAGACTAAGTAATCCCATCCCATGCAGTGCCGTCAGCCTTTGTACATTAATTCTTGTAAGTTCACCCAAATGATGTGCATGACCACCGCTCATATTATGTAGTACAACACTCACCCTGAAGCGTTTTATTTTATGGGTTCCTACTTCGTTCTCGGAAAATGTGAGTGATTGAGCAGCTTTTCTGGCTCCAATCTGACCATGAATTGTAGTATATGCGATTTCATTTCTAGCCACGCTAAATACTAGAAAGTCCATCCGAGGAAAGGGGACTGATAAGAACGACAGCTCCGGACCATCTGGCCAGCGCAATACTTTCTTCATGATGACACCCTCTAATCGGCCACCACGCTTTGATGACCCTACTCATACCAGAGCAAGTACAAGTACCATTGCAATTGACTGCGTGTATGGCGATTAAATGTGTGATTAGAATCTGGAAGTTGACGTTCGGCAAGAAATTACGGTCCTTGCAGGTGTCGAAGAGGGAGAAATAAAGGAGAAAAACCCTGCGTTGAGTGGTACTGTACGTATTCAAGCTCTTTCGTATGATCATCCCACTCATGCTCTTGAGCTATAGGTGGAAGCGCCGTACTCCAACATCAAAAAGAACTTAATAGTGGATAATCAGTGGTAGTAACGTTACTCGGTCGACGTTTGTTGGCCATTTTTATATATTGCTTTTGGGTACTTTATCCTGTCCTTTCCGCCGCTAGTAAATATCAGTCTAAAACAGAGGTCATCTACCCCGTCCTTGGGTGAAGAGATGATCAACAGTAAGGCAACGAGGGTATTTGGAAGGAAAAAATGGGCATGAATGCTTAAGTATATGAGCGCAGAAGTCAGGAATCGCTGCACCATTTTCCAACAAATTATGCACTTGCTTGAAATTCTAGCCAAGTCGTATCGCCCTTGGCTACCGCGTCCATCCACTCTTAGTCTCCCCTAGGTAACATACAGAAGGTAGTCTGGCGCCCCGAAGCGGTCCGGATGCATGCGAGAATTACGTGCGAAGTCATTCTGGTTCCTGGAATCAGCAGCGGCCAGCCTCAGCATTTCGGCTTGAGTTCGACGCTTCATGAAGTTGCCCTAAGCGGCAAGCTCGCTTACTTTCAAGCCTCATATCCACCGAATTCGAGCTCTTGAGCACGTTTTCAATTTCACGACGCCTTGGAAACCCAGATGCCTACCCAGTTCTCTACCAGGATGCAACCCGCGCGCAATGACCTTTCGAGTCCGAACCAGGCAGTCCCGAATCTGGTTATCGCCAACGTTCGTCTTGCATATAAGGATCACGATATGGCTTCCAAACGCTGGAATTTAGTATGCGACGATGGCAGCGTTTCTCAGATCACCCCATATCACCACTCGGACGTTGGAAGCATGGAAGGCAGAGGTCCGTCAGGATTCATAGACGCGAATGGCAGTTTAATGCTACCATCGTGAGTGCGCTGCCTTTCTAACTTTAGTGATATTGGACTCATACTGTTAACTGCAAGGTTATGCCACTCTCATATTCATCTAGACAAGTGCTTCATCTTGGAAAAATGCGGTAACCTTATAAAAGGGTAGGATTGAATCGCGATCTTCCAATGCTTACCGGCTCAATGCGAGAGAAATTAAGCGATTTCAATGAGGCGCTAAAGGTGACCAAGGAAGTTAAATCCAGGTTTCCACTTGATATGGAGGATCTACATCAAAGGGGTACACGAGTCATCCGGGAAAGCGTCGAAAATGGTGTTACTGCGATGCGTGCTCATGTTGAGGTGGACACTGCGGTCAATTTTGCTTGCCTCGATATGGCGTTAAATTTGCAGCGCACGTATGGAGCTGTATGTGATGTTCAGATTTCAGGCAAGAATCATTCACATTAGCGTGCCCCCTTCGCTGACTGTTTCGATTTTCGGAAATGCTTAGTATTTGCTCAAGAACCTCTATTTTCTGCACCCGGAGATATTACGCCTGGTCCCAACTTTCGGTTGCTTCAAGAAGCTGCCCTCAAAGCAGGAGTTACTGTGGTAGGCTCAGCGCCCTATGTAGAGCCTTCCATCGAACAAGCGAAACTCAATATAGCGTTGATCTTCGAGATTGCTGCCTCAAATTCAGTGGATCATGTTGATTTCCATCTGGATTATAATCTTGACCCGACTTCCGAGCCTCTCATCTATGAAGTTATATCCCAGGCCCGAAAGCATTCTGAGCGCTACTCTCCCGGTACAGGTCAACAACCTCATATTACTATTGGCCACGCAACTCGTCTACAGCTATTCACGCCGTCAGAGTGGCGTACTCTCGTGGAAGCTATTGACGGTCTGCCGATATCCTTTATAGGCCTTCCTCAGTCAGACATGTACATGATGGGTCGAAGCCAAGAGGACACATCCCTAGGTCCCCCAAGAAGTACTCTGCGTGTACCTTGCATCGCGAGGAAATATGGTCTCGAGGTCGCCATGTCTGTAAACAACGTTGAAAACGCATTCACCCCACAAGGCTCACTGGATCCTTTATCCTTGTGCACTTTTGGGGCGGCTATCTTTCAAGCTGTCACGGCAGAAGACATCCGCACTCTTGCTGTACGTGGCCTGTTTTCTCAGAAACTCGATTGCTCCTGTAAATGCTGAACTGCGCCTATAAGCGATCGGTGACATTAACTTCCAAAGTCGCTATCGGCCAACGAAAGGTGGCTTCAGACCTGGAACCAAAGGTCGGGGATCCAGCAGATTTCGTGATCATTCACGGAAGGGAGAATCTTAGGTCTACAATCCTGAATCCTACCTTCGATCGTACAACGATTCGTGCTGGCGTAGTTGTAGCAACCAAGAAAAGCGAAACTTGGCTACTTAATGTTACATAGCTTTCTTGATACGAATCAAATATTGTCAGCAATCTTCATACCGCCTCCCATTTGTCTCCTGAAACTGATATTATCTCTTCGAGATAAGCTTGCGTTCTTCAGAAGTGTGGATGATACTCTAATACTCTAATAATTCAATTTATGTTACGTACTGTTACCTGAAATTTCCTTAAATCTGCGTGTCTTCGGATGTCTGAAATTATTGTGATTACAGTAAGTACAACGCATTGACGTGTTAAAGAGTGTGGTACAGTAAATATCTGTAGGTATAAAAATGTTGTTCTGCTTGTCGCTAATGGCCATTGAAACGGTGTAAGGTTTCAAGAGAATCATACGGCGAAAGTATAAAATACACCGACGCACAAAAGCACCGACAAGGTGTCAATACCTGCCAGTCCGTACATCATAGGATGAGAATACAGAAATACGTCATGCTTCTAATATGAAACCAGTGACACTCAAGAAGCGTCCATGAGATAATGCTTATAGATCAACAAGGTCAAGAAGGTTGTAGAACAAAGAGCAAAAAAAAATCCTTTATCGCGGCATCGGTACTGCCAAAAGGGCCCCTACCACTATCCAGCTGATCAGAAAAGCAATAGCTGCGGACCGCACAACAATCTCCCACTGCCCACGCACGATGATCGGGTTTAATACGCGTGTCAGTGGAACCGCGAACGCGGGAACGGCCTTCACGAACTTGAACCTTTTACGGACTGTTTCTTCAGTCACCTCTACGCGTGGGACTGGTTGTTCTTTAGAATGAGAAGGAACAGGGAGCGGAGAGTTGAAGGGACTGGAACTGGTGCGACCTTGATGTGCCTCCAGATGACCAGGTTGTAAACGCCAAGTCTCAATAGTGCATCGGGCAGTCTGGAAGCGTGAGATGAGGGCTGTTAATGGATTGGCCAATGCAGGCTCTGGAATTGAAGGAAGCGAGACGTTGGGATTCTGCATCTCAGATTTAGAGCTGGGAAAGCGGATCTTCTTGAGGGCTGACGCTCGCAGAGGTAAAGCGTCAAAGTCGAACGGTGAGAGAGGTTGGCGTGTCTCAGGTGAGGATTCCGCGCGCTCAAGGTCATAATCATCGACCGGAAGATCGAAAGGATGAATAAATCCAGCGGTAGAAGGGAAGGAGGAGTGATCATGGTTGGCATACGGTTTCTCCTTCTCTGGAAACGCATAGACGACATCGGTCACCACAGGACTGGTTGCGGGGCCTTCGATCGTATCTGCATCGTAGTATGCTGGCGATATAATAATATGTCCTGCATCAACACGGGAATCTCCCGACGATGAGCTGGATGAGCTAGAAGTATTGGAGGACGTTCGGGAAAGGGGATGAGAATCATGAGATGTGCGGGAATGAGAGGAAGGCGGTGGAATGATGGTAAGGCGAGGTGGTCGCGGTGCAGGGGACACGGGATTTATTGTCGCCACAGGGACAAGAGGGGTGAACTGACGATGTCGCACACCAGGGAGAGGCTGCGGTTTGGATATTGGAGGCCTAGTGAGCTCGAACTTCCGAAGTTGTCTCAAGTCACCAAATACGTAGACTCCTACGCATACGCCATGTAAAGCAGCCAATAAAACCGTTAAGCCTAACCACAATCCAGGGAAGGCAGTCAACCGCAGCCATCGGGTATTCATACCAACAAAATTGACGGTAAGGGGAGGGATCGCGCCGATAAGACACATTATGGTGCCAGCGATCATACCACATAGCACTCGATTGTTGCCAACGTTGTTTAACTGTGCAGCGACAAACCTGCGAAGACTTTCCTGCAATATCCTCTGAGTCTCCACAGCGACGTCGTTGAAGATGGATGGATCAGGATGGGGTGATTCGTTGGTGACGTGAAAAGGTGCGAGGAGATCAGACGAAAGATTCAGCTCGTACTGGGAGTTGGGTGTAAAGAAAGTCTGTTTAGCTCTTGCGTAGAACATGGCCAATTGAGAGGAGTTATGCGAAGACCAGTTCGACCGATATTCGCCAGAGTCGCGTCGGAACCTTGTTTGCGACATCCATTGACTGTAACGAATCCGGTATTCGCGAAGCCACAAGATGAAATAACTGAGATATAAAATCAGTGACTGGATACTGAGAATGAAACAGCCATACAGATTTTCTGGACACATCTCGACATAAAGAAGCCATTCCTAGTAATTCTATGAGGTCCTATCCCTTGACAGACACGAAGATAATATACCTCGAAATCCTTTAGTCCTGTTATGAGACGTCAGAAGACAGAGGAGCATTTGTTACACGAAAAAGGCTAACCAAGGGGCGGTAAATGCTTTCTATCCAAAACATCTTCAAGACGAACATTAAATAATGGTATCACTGCACAATAATATTAGGGTGGTTGAAGCATACAGGGGTTAATATGCAGGGGAAGCAATACATACCGCCACACGACCTGACCTTTCCAACAGCGGGTGGAGGGTTGCATATGCGAAACTATGCAACCGAATTATGATTTTTGGCTAATTAGGATGCATACTAGTGTCACTTACGGGTAAGGACAGGATTGACTTGAACGATACTTTGTATGTCGTCGGCTGGGTACTGTGTTGTGGGGATATAGGCTGTGGAGGTTGGGCTGACATGGTGGGAGGAGTGGACGAGACGAACGTAAGTTCAGAATCGGGGAGACTCCGAGGAGCAACAGCAGCGGGCGTCTGTCATAATAAGGATGGGCCATCGAAGCAAGGGGTGGGTCTTCGGAGAAAACGAGGCATTAGAGTCCGGGGAAGCGAACTAAGTCGGATCCGGCATCGTGAAAATCGGCAACTCAACAATCCACCATTTATCGCGTATTTTTCATTAAACAATCCTCTAGGGCCGAGGACCCTACGTACTCCTACACCCCTCTACCATCTCTGCCGTTTGTCTCTCAATAGCATACTTACAGCTCAACAGAGCCTCAAAGCGATGTCCCATGCCGTCCAGCCGCCATCATGACAGAGTCAGGGGTTCTCCAATCACCGAATCTCAAATTAAACTTTACTCTTATTTATGCCATGGACGCTCATGGACGACGGACGCTTTTGCATTTCACTTCTGGCGTTGACGCCCAGTCGTCGGGTCTGAGAACTTCAACGGCGATCTTCACCCTTTCTGCGCACAATGGCCGTCGGCCAGCAAGAACGACTCAAGAGATTACGATATGGACACAGTTTCTCTCGAGACAGCTTCAAACCCTGTTTCTCACATTCTAGAATTCCTCTTCCTTGCTACCTTGAAGTTATACCTCTCGGTAAGTCTAGCTATTCTACTTATATGTGGAAGATCTTTCGGTGGTACTTTGGATTGCACGACATTACTATCAAGGATAAATACTGAAATGGTGACGCAACCCGAATGCCCAAGACATAATGCGATTGGCTACGCCGGGACTGTAGTTTAAGCGCAGGTTCGTCGTTCACGAGGAAAAAATATTTATCTATGGAATCACAATCATTATAGTTTCCTCCTTTTTCGCCTCGTTTTTGAAATCGACAAAAGCTGGTCCATTTTCGATGTGATGCCCGTGTGTCAGCGGAGTTCAGTCTTCTCACCACCGACCGTCATGTCAATGCAGCTCTCCTTTCTTTATTCCGTTCTTTCAACGGTGTCTCCATGTTATCACCATTCAATTTTTGCATTTCGATCTGGATCGCATCTCTTACACTGCAGACAGTAATTTGGTAAGTGGAGGCGTTGAAATGTCTGACCAATATTTTCCGCCGCTGTGGTTCATGGTGACCTTACGTTTGTGCTGATAGAAGGTGCTTATCTTCTTCGTACGAAGGGAAGATAGTGACTGACATGATACATGGATGCTGCATTTGTTTCTAGCGCCAATTCTAAAGAACCCCAAATGGACATCATATTTCCCATGATAAACAACAATGTCCGTGTGACCGCCAAAGACTGCTAATACTGGTTTCTCATTAAAGAAGATTAATATCTGACAAATCCTCCCTCGCAGTCAATCCGCGGTATTCTATCCTCACCAAAATTATTTCTGGGGAACAAAGACTCACACGAGACTGGACACAAGCAGCTATTTATTTTTTACTTGCGCCTTCAGTGCTTCAGCATGTGTCGAACCCTGATGCGGAAGATCGTTCAGTGTGTATTCTTATATTGTTCCGATTATCTCGTAAAGGTCAAAACGTTATCAGAGCAACATTAGCCTTGTAGTGGTTCTCGTTCACTGCATGCACGTTGTACTTCGAGCTTAGGCTTACTACCGACCACGCGATTCGAGGTGTTCAGAAGCAATTTTTTTTGTTCACCACGTTTGGCTACGTCCACCTTAATCAATCCTTATCTGAAAACTGTCGGGCTTCCTGAGACACAGCGGCATGACGTACGGCGCTCACAAGTACTTGTAAAATTTTCTGTTGATTTAATTTTGTGGGGATGAATCACGAGTGGCAAATCGTGGATATCCACCGATACACAGAAGAAGACACTCGTATTAATTAATTTTTCTAATTCCCTTCCCTGCTTGCTGCCCGCTCGTCCTCCAGAATACCCATGCAGATAATGTCCCGCCACTCTCCGGAGGCCCAGAGGCTTTTACGAAGCCTACCTTCTTCTATGAAGCCGCTATGTAGGAGGATCTGTGAGTCAGCGTTGTTCTTATCTTCGAATATTTAACATAAGGAATACTACCCACAGTTTCCGATATAATGCTATAGCGCGTTCGTTTCCCTCGTATACAGTTAACGAAATGCGATGCAACGCCAGCCATTTGAAGCCATAATCAATAACGAACTTCATGGCTTCCGTGCCGTATCCCTTGTCCCAAAATTCGGGTAGCAGGGCGATGGAGAACTGTCCACTGCGATTTTTTGCATCTGGCTGATTCATGAATCCAATCATGCCGACGAAGGTTCCTCCCTCTACTTCCTCAATCATGCAGAACATCAAAGCCTTCCCCGCGGTGTCTATGAGAAATTCCCTATGCTTGGTACCTGGAACGATGGGACGTTCGGTAATCAAAGGGGAAAGAGACGCGTTGTTGGTGAGTGCCATTAAGTTATCAGCATCTTTTGATTCTTCGAATCCACGGAGACGTAAACTTCCAGTCAAAAACATGGGGTATGAAGGATTGAACTACCAGGACGGGGTCAGCTTGGTCTATACAACATATACGCTACAAAAACTTGCGTCGGTACCGTGCCGCATAGTCAGATTTAAACTTATGCCGTCATCTTGACTCTTAGACGTTTCAGATTCTGGTCAGACCCTTGTCAAACCTTGACGGCGATGCAAAGCATTTACACCTAGATTTTTTCTGCACTAGGTCTTGAGATGATTGCCATCTCTGCAGTAAAATTGCTAATGCATTAACATAAGGATGCCTTCTAGATCGTCATTCGGCTTTGTTTGAAAATAGGCGTTGACATGGTAGGTAGATCAGCAATGGTGATATGATAGGGATAATAACGTTAAGGACAACGCGGAAAGTTATCAGGCTTCTTCGCCCTTTCTTCTTCCGCTCTTCCCGTTCAGGAACTAAAATCCCATCTCTACCATGGTCAGTCATCATTAACTCATGTTGTGTCTTGGTGTTTTGTCATCCCCGACGAGATCCCTGCATGTAGCGAGCAGTATTTTCGTCTTGTTACTTTAGCACTCAAATTTGTATAGGAAAATTGCACTGTCATATTCGTTCTTCGATCATGTACGTATTTTTCCGTATTGTCTGCGATATATTCTTTTGAATTCAGGACCGCAGGGAATGATAACACCTGTTAAAACTAACAGAGCGACCAGGAACAATGACGTATAAAGAGCCAGCCGCCCGCCTAGCTGGGCCCTTAAAACGCGAAGAGAAAGAGACACTTCTGTCATTGAACATAATGTCACCGTTGTCACTGCCTGCGACAACATGATTTGACTGTAGCAGCGCCATTAGTGACGGCCAACAGGAGATGGCTGTTTACATGGTTGTTGTACCTTCTGGTATCTCCAGGACGAGAAAGTACCTATATCGATGAACCCCTCCTCTTCCGCTCCCACTCATCTACTAATATCCCCATTGATATGATATCTCGCCATTCGCCATCAACCCACAAAGCTTTTCGAGCCTTACCTTCTTCCACGAAACCCCTATAATTACAATATGAGTACTAGATACTGCTATTCGAGGAAACGTGAAACCTACATATCCCGATACAAAGCAATCGCACGATCATTCCCCTCAAAGACACTCAGTGAAATTCTATGCAATGCCAAAGAGCGGAACCCATAGTCCACCATAAACTTCATCACCTCAGTGCCATATCCTTTGCTCCAGAATTCCGGCATAAAGCCGATACCAAGAGCGGTGTTACGGTTTTTGGCATCTGGGGGGGTAACGAATGTGACGATCCCGACGAAGGCGCCGCCTTTTCTTTCTTCGATTATGCAGAACATTAGCGCCTTTTCAGCCGCCTCTACGACAACGTCCTTAAATTTAGGACCGCGCGGGACAACGAATGCGGTCTCGATCAGTGGGGCAAGTTGGGCGTTGTTATATTGAGAGAGCAGTTTATCAGCGTCCTGGGGCCCTTCGAATGCGCGGAGAAATAGACGTTCGGTGGTGAACATGATATACCAGCTCCCACTGGAAGAAGGGATTTTCAATGGGAGCACCGCAAATAGAGGGTTGCTTTAAGAGCCCCTATGGTAGATAGATTAGAACCCAGCTGATTGGTCCCATAAGACGAGGCTGAGTAGAAGCTGATCCCCGGCGATACTGAGTCCACTTTGCGGCAAGCGGTAGTTCATGGGCGCTGATATGGGCTTGGAGTCAAACTGTCGCATTGTTCAAGTTGCGCAATATGTACCACCAGGTACTTCCACATAATAGAGACGATAGCTTGGGCATTTGCTATATCAACAGAACTGTCCCAGCCCAAACAAAATCGGGGCTTGCCTCTTGAATGGACACATGTCTGAAATAAAAAATGTCTGTAACCTGAATGCGCAGCAGCAATCAACGATATCGATGATATCAGTAGCTGAAGACACGAAAATAGAGGTCGCAGTAATCACCTGTTCTCTGCAATGCTTCTAACATGATTACGGCGACTGAAATGAACACCTGTTATTAAGGTGCGTATACATCACAGCGCTAGAAGAGAACATGTGTTACATCGACTGCGGCGACTGTATGGTAGCCCTGAAGCCCTAGAGAGAAAAAAAGAATCCGATACACTTCAATTCTAGTACTGAAGGCGAAGGCGAAAGTTTTTCCTATCATCGTCAAGATGAAAATGAGATAGAAGTAGCATGCGATCGTGAAGGTCATAGTCAGGAACGAAAATATAACGTTGCAGATGATCCGTAGGTAGAAGCCATCGGGTCAGGGGACCTCGCCTGCGCAACAAGGAAGCAACGCAAAGCCACACGTTTTGCGGGTAGCCGCGCTTACGGCTCCTCCGTACGCAGGCGGCTCCCTATCTCCCTGAAGAGCAGCTGCTCGTGGCGCGGTGTGAACGACGCGCATCCCACAATCCCCACCTCTTGCAAGGTATTTTCGGGCGTTACGATGTCCGTATATGCAACGCGCGCCTTCAACACCTCCAAGATCGTGTCGCCCGTCAGGCGATTGCAGTTCAGGAGATCCAAATCGCGCAGCATTGGCAGGCGCACTTTCATGCCTCCCCCCTCCGACGCCTGTGTGGGGAGCAGGAAATTGATAACCTTATCCGACATGTCCGAGGCGACGATGCGAAACTCGGTCAGCTGCGGCAGGTGGTCGAAGACGAACTTGAAGTCCTTCGTGCGCATATCACTGAAGTCCATCTCGAGTATTCTGATGGGGGGGTTGGAGCGCGCGATGAGCTTGCGCAGCCCCATGCCTGTGGCATGGTCGCTCCATGGGCTCTGGGAGAAGTCGCGCGCCTCGTCCTCGCTGTCCCCGGCGTCGTGGTGCTCCCCGGGGAGCGGGAAATCGACGTTGAGGTGCGTGAGGTAGAGGTTCTGCAGGCGAGGTACGTGAACAGAGGATAGTAGCGCGCGGGCGGAGCATGTGCCTTTTAGGTGGAGAGTGTGGAGATGCGGTAGGGAGACGAGGGGATGGGAGCCCTTCGGTGGGTCATCGTCGTGCGTCCAGCCAGAAAATGAGAAGGATTCCAGGTATATACAGGCGCTGAGGAGTTCGAGGATGGCGAACGGGCACGTGCGCAAGTCGCCAATGGGGCCCTCGGATATAGTGAGATGGGCGAAATGGAGAGGAGCGAGGAGGTCAGGGGCAGGGAGCTTCGCCACCCATATGTACATCGCGAAGCTGTCCTGCCATCCTTCGTATGTCGGGGCGAACGTAACCTTCGATGACAAGCCCTCCGGCTCATCGAAGTCATCGTCGTAATGGTAAAGGGCGATGTTTAAATGATCCAGCGTGTCCGGAGTGATCCTGCCCGGAATCATGGTCATCCTTTCTTGCCGCTTCCCAGTGAGGACAAACTTCCGCCAACGGTCGATGGACGGCAGAAGAGGCGACAGAAGGGGCAGGATCATGTCGGGATTGTCAGCATTTACCTCGATGTCGTACGTAAGGGGTTTGGAGCGCTCCATCCAGAGCTCCGCCTGGTGCCTCGAGGAGGCGACCGAGCGGTCCTTATCGTCCAGGTAGATGACCTGCCAGATTTGTGGTGAAGCGTCGACGACGTCTCTCCACCACCTCGAGACCCTGCGCAGCGTGACGGGTGCGAGGTCCTCCTCGGCTGCACAGTACAAGAATATAATGATGAGGAGTTCCGTTGGTAGTCGGCAAGCGGGGGGGAGTACAGGGTCTTGCGGACTTGGGGGACCCGATAAGGAGAGAGAGTCGCGCGGGACGCGCACAGTGTACATGATAGGTGTGTGTCCCATGGTTGCTGAGGATGGTGATGAGGAGAGCAAGTTGAGGTGGCGTCAGTTCGTGGCGGAGAGAGTGGGGTAGATGGTAGAATGGGGAAGGTAACGATACCGTGGGAACGGATCGACAAGCAGGGTCTGGCCTATTTAAGAGCGTTAGTGTGAGTGAACGGACAGACAGGAACGAGCAACGAGAAGAGTGCAGAGTGCGGAGGAAGACGTGCACTGGCGGCGTGCATGTGAGAATTCCGCGCGAGTTCTCACTTTGCAGGTGATGACCTTAGATATAGAGAAGGTTGGACTGGTGTATTCTGTTGCATTGGTGATACGATAGTGTAGAGGATATACCACGAACACACGATTAGAGCGTATCAAGAGGAATCGACATGAAGATATAAAGCAGTATCTCCGCGCAGAGAATGCCGTCCAGCGCGTCTCCCAGCGTCGTCCCCGCGCTGAAGGTACAGGAGAGAAAGCGCTGACTAATCGGATACCCTTTGAATGGACTGTACAGTTCCTCGGGAAATGCCGCAGCCGCAGGGCGCGCGACAAGCAGGTGGGCAAAATTGATACACACAAAGCCGTCAACGTCGTGCTCGCCGCCCGCCCTCGCGCTCTTTTCCTCAAGAAACAAAATTCAATATGCCGGGAGTACGAGACATTAGGTGCCTATGCCGTCGGACTGATTCCCGGCTCAATTTGTGCTGACGCTCCCCCCAGCGCAGATGCGTTCATCACCGCATACGCCTCCCACCTCAAGCGTTCTGGCAAGCTCGAGGTGCCAACATGGGTTGACATCGTGAAGACCGGCTCGTTCAAGGAGCTTGCACCCTACGATCCCGACTGGTACTATGTCCGCGCAGGTCCGTGCATTTATATAAGTTACTGCTGGTTTATTTACCTCCTGCTACAGCTGCTGTCGCACGGCACATATACCTCCGCAAAGACGTCGGCATCGGTGCCCTGACAAAACTCCACGGTGGCAGCAACAGGCGCGGCAACCGCCCCTCGCACCACGGTGATGCGTCTGCTTCCGTCCAAAGGAAGGTCTGCCAGTCGCTGGAGAAGATTGGTGTGCTTGAGAAATCGGAGACCGGCAGCGGACGGAGAATCTCCCAGGATGGCCAGCGGGATTTGGACCGCATCGCCACCGCTGTGGTTGAGGCTGCCAAGGAGGAGGAAGATGAGGATGAGGATGAGGACGAGGAGGAGGAAGAGGAGGATGAGGAGTAAATGGTTGGCTTGTCTTCGCCTTCTCCTCTTCACGTATGATCCCTGCATGTTCTTTTACTCCCCATGATGATTATGCAGCATGCGCTCACTAAAATATTACCTTTCCTCTAACATGTGTGGTGAACGTTCTTCGTACTTGGGTTGGTTCAAGGATATGTAACAGTGGTATCTATTTTTTAATGTGGATTTTTGGATGCCTCTGTGTTATGATTGCAAGCTCACTCGACGACGGAAGGATAGAATCCAGCGTCAGTAAGTGCCATTGCTTTAGCTCGTTGCCCTACTCGGTCAGCTGGAATCATTCGGGCGTGCTGTCCACGTGAACGCGTCGGAGGAATTGAAAACTCGGAATGTTCAAAAATCTGTGTTCACTGCTGCCATGTACATGTAATTCATAAAAAATTCTGTACAACGATGCCCTTCGCCCTCCTTCACATTCGCAAACGCCTGTAAGGTTTTGGAAGAGATCCAAGAAACATCGATGATCGAAAGACCTGAGATTAGATTTGTGGCCACGTGCTGCATAAGATTTCGGAGAGATAAAAAGTGATGCAAGTCTTGACACAAAGTTTTGCTCAGAGTCAAAGTCTAAAAACACTCCCTACTGCGGTCACCTTCCGCGTTCCATTCATTCAAGTACGTATTACAGGATAACTTCCATCCGAAATTCCCAGTAACCGCCCCCCACAGAACCCCCAATGTCAAAACACAACGTCCTCGACACCATCCGAAAAGAGGCCGACGCCGAGGTTTCTACCGTGCTCTCTACCATCATGCGCGAGAATCCCAATATATCTCGCGATGAGGCCTGGTCCAAGGCACAGGCGGTGCTGCTCGCGAACAACCCCTTCGTGCCGCCCAAGGACGGCCACTGCCCCGTGAACGAGCTCCCAACGGAGCTGCTCGCGTACATCTTCCGCGTGGGGACCCTGATGCAGCAGGAGGAGGAGGAGATGGGCGGCGGCGAGGAGCAAGAGGAGGAAGACGAGGATGCACAGGCGCTCAAGGGGATGCTCGACAGCGTGTGGGAGAGCGATAATGAGGAAGACGGCGAGGGCGAGGGCGAGGGCGGCGAGGGAAAACATAAGACGAAAAAGACGATGCTAGTGGACATCAACGACGCAGATATCGCGGAGGACGACGGGGATAACGAGTGGGAGGACGAAGAGTCTGAGTCCGAGTCGGAAGACTTTGAGGATGAGGACGACGAAGCGGAGCTGCCCTTCCAGGTGCTCGTCTCGCACGTGTGCAAGCACTGGCGCGACGTCGCGCTCGAGGCGCCCATGCTCTGGACGACGCTCGCGTTCAGCGCGCCCCCGCGTTTCGACAAGTGGCAGGCGTACCTCGAGCGCGCGAAGGGCGTGCCGCTCGATATATTCATTAATGCGACGATCCCCGATGACTTTGAGGAGAAGAACCACCCGGACCACCCGGAGTATGTGCCGATGGATATGGATTTAGATTTGGACGAGGACGACGAGGAAGAGGAGCACTTCCGCGATATGCCCGGGCACTATCACGGGCACAATAAGAAGACACAGGCAGTAAAAGACGGAGAAGACCAGGAAGGCGAAGGCGAAAACGACGAGACACCCCGGGTTCCCTTCTTCTCGTCAAAAGAGCTCACAACAATCCTCGACCTCCTCTGCCCCGTTGTCTCCCAATGGCGACTCTTCGAGTTCTCCGCCTCTGGATACGCATACGTGCACCTCCTCCTCTCGCGCTTGCAAGATCTCCCCGGCGCGCCGCTCCTCCAGGTCTTCCAGCTCTACCACTACGAAGAGTGTGAGGAGTACGACGCTTTCTCGCCCCCAGAGCTCGCGACGCGCTTCCTCCCTTTTTCTGGGAACGCCCCCAAACTGCAGGACGTCGCGCTCTGGGGCGTACACCTCGACTGGGACCGCGCGCTCTCCTTCCTCACCGGGCTGCGCGACCTCGAGCTCGCGTACCACGCGCGCGATGTGCGCCCCTCGTGGGTCACCTTCTGCGCCATAATTACCGCCTCCCCCGAGCTGCACACGCTCTCCCTGTGCCTCTCCGGCCCAGCATCCCACGAAGAATGGCCCGAGACCCCATTCGAGATCCCCTCCGTGCGCGATTTGGTGCTGTGCTACCACGACCCCGTGTACGCGAGCGCACTCGTGCAACATCTTGTGACACCGAATGTGCGCTCGCTCGCGCTGGACTATGACGAACAAGATTATACGGACTTTGCGCGGCAGCTGACGGTGCCGGTGAAGGGACGCGCGAAGAGTTTGCTGGCGGGGCTGGAGCATTTGAAGATCGCGGGCCTGCCGTGCGCGGAGCGCGTCGTGGACGAGATGTACGCGCAGCTGGCGGAGCTGAAGACGCTGAATCTGGATTGCGAGAGCGAGGAGGTGCCGGTGTTCTTTAATCGTTTGGCGTTCCCGTACTCGGAGTCGATAGCGGATGGCGGGCCCTCTTCGTCCAGTACCACGCCCACTGGTACGGGCGCGTCCACGCCGGCATTGAAGATCCAATGTCCGCAGCTGGAGACGCTCACGACGACGGGCATCGAGGGGCGCGAGATCAAGGACTTTGTCGTCATGCGGATGAAGGCGGGGCACCCGCTGAAAAAGGTGTGCATGTCAGAACAGGACGACATCGAGGAGGATGAGGTGGAGTGGCTGAAGGAGCACCTCGAGGCGCTCGAGTTCTTCGAGCCGAGTGAGGACAGCGAGGAGTACATAGACGTAGACGACGAGGACGCTATGGATACGGATTTCGAAAACTGAGTGATTCGACGTGCATATCTGATGATGATATTACAAGAGTATGGTTGTACAGAGAGCAATAGTATAGCGGTATATAGAGTAATGGATGAAGGAGGTTTTGCGTGTCAAGAAGGGTTGTCCCAAGAAGTCCATCACAGCGACCCAGCTATCCGGCGCGAGAACGCTCTCTCGCGTTCTGTCCGGACCTCCTCTTCAGTCGAGGGCTCATTGCACATCGCAGGTGGGGGCTTGTAGTGCGACCAGCGGTTGATGCCAATGACAACCTCCGGCAGCTCCTCCTCCTCCTCCCCCTCCTCGGTGCTCTTCTCACACTCGTGTGCTGAGTCGTCGGCTTTGCGCGGGGATGGCATGGCGATGAGCACTGCAACCTGGAGCATCTCTGTCCGGAAGCGCGTTGGGATCGCAGGGGCGGGGGGCGGTGGCGTTTCGGGGTCATTAAGGTGCAAGCGGTCGTGCACGCCGGGGATGTGGCGCAGGAGTGAGTGCGTTATTCGGCGGGCAGAGAAGGTTCCGCCTGTCTGACATGGCCTGGGCGAGAGGACGGGTTGTGTGGGGGTCACTGCGGAGGCGGCGTTCTGCGCGAAAGCGGCAGCCTGGTCGGAGGGCGCGTTGTCGGGAGATAGCGCCGCGTTCGCAGCGGCGAGGGCTCGCGTGGACCCCTCTCTATACTTGCGCTTCACGAGAATAGGCTGTGCGGCTAGGGGCTGATAGAAGTCAGTCAGAGGCGGGATTAGAGGCTGGGTGGGTGATGAGATAGACTTACTCGCATCTGGTGCCAGTTGTCACCCCCATCAGCGAGATATGCTTCGTAGAACTTGGGTTTAGCGCCGAATCGTTTTTTACGAGAGCCTTGTGCGCGCGGGGCAAGGAGGATTCCTGCGGCCATAGCCTCGTCGAGGCGGCGCTGGAAGCGCCTGCGGAGGATGAAGGAACGGAGGATGATGGCGCATGATACGAAGAGGAGGAGGAAGAGGGTTGCGAGGAATGTTACGCTGATGGATGCGGTGTGAGAGAGCGGCTAAATTGGGATGGGAAGACTCACAGATATAGGTTGGACGAGTTGGCTCCATGGGTTGGCGGGTCGGCGGGGGCGGGAGAGGACGAGGCGGAGGGGGAGACCTCTGCTTGGGAAACGGTAGAGGCCATGGGAGAAGGAGGAGGGAGCCAGGAAGTGAGCTGAAGTGAATCAAGGATGGACGGGTTGAATTGGACTGCATCGTGATTGATCTGATGCGTCTATCAAATATAAGTGTTACTTCGGTTAACTGGTCCCTTGCATTTCTCTCCCTTCTCGCTTCCATCCCTTCCACCATGGCGTCAGGCCTTCAGCTCCCCGCGTCCCTCGACCTCCCACCCCATCTGAGCGCTCACAAGTACTTCCTCGTCTGCACTCTCACAGTCGCGGCTTGGGACACTCTCGTGCTCTCCCCCCGCACATGGCGCCTCTTTAAGTCCCAGGGCTGGCCCGCCCTGAAGGTACTTTTCCACTTCCTGCGCATTTTCATGCCCGCCGAGTTCATCGTCGTCGGTGAGTGCGCTCTTTGTCTCTCTTATCTCTCTCCCACTTACTCTCTTCCCCCCAGCCGTTGCCTTCTTCGATACCAAATGGCCCCAGACGGTCCGTATCTAAGGCCTTTTCACTATAGCTCCCGTCCCTGACCTTCCGTTTAGACCTGCCAGAAGTTTTATCTTTTTGAGCCCATATGTACCGCCATCCTCTTGGCTGCCGCGTCTGGTGCGCCCTTCCCTGCCCGTATCTTTACGTGCTCGGTGCTAACACCCGCACAGCCGTCCATGTTATCCGCATCCACGCTATTTACGACAAGAGCCGTGCTGTGCTTGGCGGCATGACCGCCCTCTTCGCCGTCCAGATCGTCACCACCGCCATCTCCTGTGGTTTCTACCGATGTATGTGCCGCTGCTGTATTCTGCGATGAGGCATGCTGACGCCCACACGAACGCCCACAGCTGTACCCCTCCGTGATGGCCAAGGCTGCATTGCTGGCCCCAAGCACAACTGGGTCGGTATCTACTGGGTTGCCCCCACCCTCCTCTACACCACCTCCGTAAGCCCCTGAGATTAACCCGTCCCACCGCCATCTAATACCACCCTAGTTCGTGCTCGCCCTCGTCCGCTCCTTCAACTCCCTTCCCGGCAAGCCCATCTCCTACTGGAAGCTCATGCTGCGCGACGGCCTCAACCTCTACGGCGCCATCTGGATCGTCAACATGACCAACATGCTCTTCTGGTTCATCATGAAACCCACGGACACCGCCGACCCCGTCAAGACCATCGTCACCTCCATGGCTGCCGTCCTCACCACTTCCATGACTCTGCGCATCATCCTCTCCGTGCGTGGCTCGCTCGACCATGGTGGCTCATTCGCCCTCAGCGCGACGTCCGGGCACTCTTCCTCCCGCACCACGCACGTCATCTCTGGACGCTCCGGCGTGCCTACCTCCACGGCCCCGCACACGTACACCCTCGACGAGATGCGCTCCAAGCCCGAGGGCGACTGGGCAGGCACGGAAGTCGACGGCAAGAGCAGCGTCATCATCCCTGGCAATGAGATTGGGCCCGACGGCAAGGCCGCGCTCGTATCGGATGCGACGGACGCGGCTAACATCGGCGTGAAGGTCACCATTGATAGAGAGGTCGGGTACGACCAGAACTATGGGCACAAGTGAGCGTGGGGGTGAATGGGTGGCGGCGGTGGCGGGTACCCTGGCGTTCGGATTGGATTGAATTGAGCCGGTTCGTAAGTATGGGTGGAACACTTGGACGGAAACACCAGCACAGGGCGCCCGCATTAGGAGCAAGGTTCCATCAATACACTGATACAGGACGCTGGAAATATCTTCTCATCTTCCTCATCATGATACTGATGGTTTACACTGTGCTGTGCTATCATCTCCCGCTTTTGAGCTCTCTGCTCGCACATATCTTGCTTATTTCCTTTTCCAGTCTTGGATTTCACACCCCGCCCATATATCTATCTATCTATCTATCTATTTGCGTTCAAGTATTTTATAGCAGCTGTGCTATCTTCATGTACCATACTTATATAGTTACCTGTATACGCCAAAATTCGATCTGATGCTTCCGCTGTTCATGTAGCTCCGCTGTGCGCCGTGCTTCATTTTTGATCGACGCGCCCCCGTGCGGGCCGCAATGTGCATGTCACATTTGATTCCGACATCGAACGTTCACAAATGCTTCCGCATTCGGGACCTAATGAGGTCCAACGAGGCATTTACGCGTGTTAAATGCTTTAGAAAATGCCCAGTAAAAAAAAAGTGTCCGCAAGGTTACTGCTAAGGTAGATATCATCCACATTGTACGAACATCACGTGAAGTTACGATCTGTGACATAGATAGCGAATAAACCAGGAAAGTGGCTAGAGATTACTTAATATCTCGGGCTCGTGAAGGAGATCAACGATTTTGGTCTATAGCGAGTCTTTATTAGTATGCTTTTCACATTGCTGAGAAGTTTCGCGCTTATCGGAGCGCTTGATCTTGAGGTGTTATCAATTTCATCATCCCCTTCTTGAGCACCATCAATTTCCATGGAATTGGTGGTAATAGACCATTCAACGAACAACCAAGTTGTTGGTGCAGCAACAAGTGACCTCTTTTATATCGCACAGTGGAAGGCAAATTGATGACTGCTAGGCATTTCAGAAGCATTGGCTTGCTCGATAACAGCTGACCGATTATTTGTTGCATCTACCGAGCGCTCATGTTCACTGCCGGCATCTGTTATAATTAGTGCCTTTTGAGAATTATATAATGATTCAAGACATACAATCTCATCATTATCCGAGTCTGATGTTCTTGCCTCATCCACATCTGATAAATCTGAGCCTGTTGGATGAGATTATTATCGTTTGGCTGCTAAATTCTCCCTGGAAACTCGTAAATTTGCGAGACGTGCTGCTGTGGCTTTCCATTAGGGGGGCATCACTGAAATTTTGGGAGGAAAGATGTCGGGGGTATAATTTACTCAATCTCTATGTGCAAAATCCTATTTTGGTACTATGTCGCAAACTCTCGAATAAAAAAAAAGCGTTTATAACTACATCAGTCTATTTCAAGCAAATCTTATTGACGAAATGTTTGATAATGGGTTGATGAACGCATTTTTGACGCACTTTCGGCCTCAATGAGCGCGTACCGTCCTTTTAGGAATTGTCACACTATGCACGTGACGTTTGTAATGTGGCCTTATGTTCAGGTACAGTCAAGTCTCAAGTGATAACATTGCGAGGAGTCAACAGAGGTATTCGTGTTTGCTGGGGAGACAGCTGCCAAACAACCCGCCATGAAAACGCACCTCCGCCAAGTCAGCGGGCTCAGGAGTTGAGAAATTGGCGGACAGATAAATAATTTATTCTTGGTAATGCATTCATACTACCAGGATGCGCCATAGAAGAGTGAGAAAAAGAGTAATAGAGTAAATGAAAATACGTATATGTACAAAGAACTCGTACTTTTTGACGAAAACGAATCAAAGGCAAAGGGGAACTAGTCCTGGGCGAACGACAAAAAAAGAGAATGGCGATGCGATTAGAATAGAAAAAGATGCAGAGGAGGGACTGATGGAAGATGCGAACGAGTGTATGGATTGGTCCGAAAAACACGAATTGTTTGGAACGGAAAAGATGGGGAAGAGGGGGATAACGAAATTGTTGGGTCGGTGGGGGGCAACATAGAACACTCTAGTACACATAGACCATGCATGAGAAAAAGGAACAGTTAATCATACACAACGGGCGAAAAATACATAGCATAAACACAGCAAGGAAGGTCACCCGACTTGGGATTTTTATATTTGGAAAAGGGAATGTTCTTGGGTGGGTGCGGGAGGGAGCGGCAGTTGGTGCGAACAGAGAGATATACAAAGCAAGAAAAGAGCAAGGAGCAGCTTTTGGAACAGATGCTGATGGGCGACGGAGAAGTCTATGCGTAAATGATGATGATGAGTTGGTGGGATAGAACGATGTGTATGCGTGTGCGTGTGAGCTGAAGTGAGATGCGAACGAAACACGATGCGTGTGGTGTTACAGTGGGATGAAGTGCGATTCGTGGCCTGCGATGAAGCTGCTATATTTACTGGAAGGACTTGAGCTCTGCCACAAGACGCTGAAAATAGAACGATAATTATATCAGTACAAGATGAATAAAGTAGTAGAAGATCATAAAGACAATCACCTGCGCGTCTTGTATCAGCTCTTGCTCATCCTTGTTAAGCCCTTCCCTCCCACATCGCATGCCATACTCTAGAAGCTGTCGCATGTAGTGAGGGTTAATCACAGTCTCGTCTGCCGCGAGCAGGTCTTTTAATGTCCTGGGCTCCGCTGCACCCGCAAAAAACAAAACATCAGTACCACAGACTAGCAAACCAAACCACCAAGAGAAAAAAAGCTAACGCACGTTCTTTCATCGCTAGCCAATCTTCATCCATCAACTCTGGAATCGTCGCCCTCTCTTTTGGATTCCTTACCAAACAGCTCTTCATACTCGCAATCACATCCGCCCTTACGCGCGTTGTGAGGTGGTCGAGCCTCTTTGGCTGCTCGGGCTCCATCATCATCCCGTTTGCGCTCCCATTACTGCTGCGCGGTGCGGGGACGGAGGGCGTCGCGTGCTCGGGAAAATCGATGACGTGCGCGAGGTCTGGAATGGCCTTCATCTTCTGGTACACAGAGAGGTGCTGGAAGGGCGGGTGCCCGTAGATCATCTGGTAGAGGATGCAGCCGAGGGACCAGACGTCGGATGGCCGCCCGACTTTGAGCCGCCGCATGCCGTCGGGAAGCTCAATGGCCTCGGGGGACATGTAGTTCACGGTACCAATCTGAAATGGCAGTTGATGAGTACGGCTGTAGATCTTGCTAGATAGAAATAATACGTTACCTGATGGTCCCGCTGAATGTTCGTTGTATCGTTTGCTATGGCATTCGCAATACCAAAATCGATCAGCTTCAGCTGCCCACGCACAAGCACGAAGTTCGCCGGCTTCAAATCAGAATGCACGATCTTCTCTTCGTGAATAACATGTACTGCCTGCAGCATCTGTACCACAAAAAGCACAATCAGCCCACCATCCCTACCACAAAAATAAAACAAGACCCAGACCCACCTGCTGCCAATAATACGCGACCCATACCATATTCACCTTCTCTCTCATCTGCTCCTGCAACAGCCTCGCCAGATCAATCTCCCCACACTCCATCACCAAGAGCAAATGCCCCTTGCTGCCCCCGGGCCCCGCGCGGACCTCGCTGTCAATTAGCCGTATAATCCTTGAATTGCCCTCGAGCCGCTTGAGCAGCGCGATCTCGTTCATGTACCCATTCATCGTCTCCGAGTCCGTCTTGTCGAGGGAGACGCGCTTGATCGCGTATAGCTCGTTCGCGTGGTTGAGTACCCGGAAGACGCGCGAGGAGCCACCTTTGCCAATCATGTCAAGGCGGGCGTAGGCTTTTTTATTCACCTGCGGAGGAAGGGGTTAGGCGACTTTTTAGGCGAGTTAGATGAAATACGTACAACAATGTGCCGGTTGAGTTGCGCTGGCGGGGGTGCAGGCGCAGGAGCAGCAGCTACAGGCATCACAGGTGTTGGTGCAGGCGCAGGCACGGGCGGAGCCGTCTGCTGCTGTTGCTGCGCATACTTCGCCCTCCTCTCCCTCTCCCTCTCCCGCTCACTGACATATCCATACTCATACTCTTCATCTCTGCCCTCCCCCGCAGCCCACGTCTTCCCCGCGCGCTCCCTTTCCCTCTCCCGCTCTCCATTCCCCATCATCCCGCTGGTCGTGGGCGGTTCAGGTGCCGTCGGACTCCGGCGGTGCTTTACCACCTCCCGGCCTACACCTGCACGACTCGACACGCCGTTGGTGGTGGGCGGAGACAGCCGGCCCTTGTCCCGCGGGGGTGATACACGGCCTTTCGCGGTAGGGGGCGAGACTCGCCCTTGTGTGCGCATCCCTGTAGCTGCATCAGGGGGTGACGTGCGGCCCTTGTTTGTGGGGGGTGACACGCGCCCTTGGGACCTGCCTCCTGCAGACAAGGGCGCAGGTGAGGAGGCCCCGCCCCGGCGACCTGGCAGGTCCATGGCCGTTGGTGACCCGAGGGCACCTGCTGAGAGCGGGGGCATGAGGCTCCGCAAGGTGTCGGAGTCTCGTCGTTTGTGTCCATATATTGGACGGGACGTCGAGGGGGCAGGTGCTGGTTGCTGGTGTGTTGGAGAAGGCGATTGACGCGCTTGGTAGTGTGTTTCTTGAAGGTCGCGTTCCTCTGCTTGGCGGTACTCTGTGAATAGTTTAGTTATAAAATTAACAGGTATGAGGAGGATGAGCCTACTCTTGATTTCTGCACGGAGTTCCATCTCCTGTCTATCTCGTTCTTCGACAGTCACTCGCCGTGGGCCTGCAGCATTGCCTCCATTACCATTCAGCCCTACCATAACATCTTAGCCACGAACGCGCATAAAGACGCGTCGAAACTCACCTAGACTCGTTCCGGGACGGGAACTGGGGTTCTGATGTTGGTGCTGTATTTGCAGCTGATAGTCATCGTGTGCTGTACCAAAAGTCAGCAGATACAGCTAAGGGAACGACAAAAGGACCCTACCCAAAGCATCACTCAAACTGTGGGACCGACGCGGCCTCGTGTTCCCAGATTTGGACAGCGGCTCGCTGCCAACGTTGACGTTGACATGCAGTACACTCCTATGTCTTCCCACGCCTGATCCTGTGTTTGTTGAAGGCAGACTCGGCGGCGGAAGCGGGACGGATACAGGATCCACCGGCTCGTCTTCTGGCTCGGTATCCTCGCCCCCAAGCGCGACGCCGACGGGCTCCTCGTGCTCGTTGATGACGCCGAATTCTGACATACGATCGTAACTGGCAGAAGGGGGCACAGACGGAGTCGAGGAGCTATATTTAGCGACAGACGAAGACGGGGTGCTCTTTATAATGATTCTCCCAGGGCGATTGGCACTTGGAAGAATCTGGCGCGTCCGCTGCGGGAGAGGCACCTCTGCTAGCGGGCGCGAGCCTAGGCTGCTGCTATTTGACGACGAGTGTGGGGTGCGCGTGAGAGGGACGCGAGAAGAGGCAGACACGGAGCGGGTAACGAGAGGGGGAGACTGGCGGCGCTGGGCTGGCTTGGCGGGTGCAACGTAGGGAGCGTCGTCTGTTTCGCTGATATTCTCCTTCTCTTCGTGGTACGGGTCGAGGGTATGGCGTGCACGCAGCGGCGGGTCGCGCTCGCGAGCATCCTCCATAGTGATTCTCCGGGGCACAGTGCGTGACTTCGAGGATGAAGCGGTGGGTGCAGCATACGAGGGTGTCATGGCAATTGCAGGGCCAGATGCGACGCGTTGAAACGAGCGAACGGGACGCTCAATGCTCGATGGTTCAGCTGCTGAGACAGAGGTAGCCGCAGAGGCGCCTATGAGGACCGGGTACGCGCTTTCGGAGCGGGAGAGCGAGGCACGGACGACGGGGGACGAGGAGAGCTTTGGGGACGTGGGCAGGAAGCCTTCCGGGTGGAGAGACACATCCTGGGGCGTGGGGGGCGAGGACGAAGTAGTCTTGGTGAAGCCCTTTGACTGGCGGACGTAGTTGCCGTCTTTATCGAAGACGTAGTCGAAGGAGAGGTCGTCGATGATGGAGGAGTCGTCGGAGGAGGGCGTGGTGGAGGTGCGCGTCTTGGTTGCGGTGCGGGGATCGTCGGGGGTGCGTGGGGGCGACGTGGACGGGCTGACGTTGGCGCTGCTGCTCATCGTGAGGAGAGGGCCAGAAGACGAAGTAGTGAAGACTACAAAGGATAGCAAGGGTGACCTGGATAACTGTGAATATCAACCATGCCTCATTTCCGAACACGATGCATACAGGACCCCGATTACCGCGCGAGACGGCGCTCCATTTGACACCGTGACGTCGCCATCAGGCAGTTTCCCGGCACACCATCACCTGGGGTCCCAACACGTTCCCCACACGCGATCACGAGACTCCGCGCGTCCGCGCCCAAGCCATCTTTCTCCCTCCGGTTCCCAGGACTCCACTCAACAGACTTGACGTCCAGAATAGATTCATCGTACACTAGCTTGTGGTATATTATTCCGTCCTAGATAGCCCTATAGCTTCGCCTTCTCCCCCGTAATCTTCACCAGCCCGCCCACAATCTCCTCTACCTCCTTCTCGAACCGCCTCAGCAGCACCTCGCACGTCGGGATGTCGTTGATCAATCCTATCGTCACACCCGCTGACCATATACCGTAGTCAGGGTCACCGTTCTCATACACCTTGCGGCCTCGTGCTCCCGACACCAAGTCCTTGATGTCTTCGAACTTCGCGCCTCCGGGCTTACGTTCAATCGCGACGACCTCCATAGCCACCTTGTTCTTGAACACCCGCGCAGTGTTATGCAGCGTGCGGAAGATGTGCACCGTGTCGCGCTCTGTCGACGTGACGATCTTCTGCTTGATATTCTCGTGGATAGGACTGCAGACACGATTAGCGAAATAAACCGAGGTGTCCGCTGCCCCGACTCACCTCTCCACTGTGCACATGAATCTAGTTCCCATATTGATGCCCTTGAACAAGTCAAAGATTAATCTACGAAAAACAAAACAAATCGCAGAACTTACAGCAGCGCCCAATGCCAGAGCAGCTGCGAAACCACGCCCATCAGCCACACCTCCTGACGCAATGAAGGGGATCTTCAGTTCCTTTGCTGCACGAGCGAGCTGCGAATCCATGTTATAAAACAAACTCCCAAATGAAACATCCAAAGGAGAAATAGTGAACGCACCAACACTAATCCACCAATATCATCCTCTCCGGGATGGCCAGCACCTGAACACAGCGTCAGCAAGCTACCACAACTCGGTCGAAGAGTACTCTACACTCAAACCCGTCGATACTCAAAACATCAACACCAAGTCTCTCGGCGCTCTAAACAACAAAGATCAGCAAAGGCACCGTACCCTAAAACACAACCCACCTTCGCATGCCGGATAGCAGTGCACTTATGTATCACAATACACCCCTGGCTCTTGAAATACTTGATCAACGGGCCCGCTGCACCCCCCACACAATAAGCCACCAATCTCAAACCAAAGATAAGAAAAATCGCACGCACGGTTATTCCCTGCGGTCTCAAAGACCTTTACGCCCTCCTCGACTGCCGCGCGCGCGTAGCCCTCGTAGTCCGGGGGGTTGATGCTCGGGAGCAACGTGATGTTCACGCCGAAGGGCTTGGACGTGAGCGTCCTGGTCTCGCGGATGGCGGCGCGCAGCGCGTCGGGGGAGGGCTGCGTCAGGGCGGTCAGGATGCCTATTGCGAGGGAGAAGTCAGCGTCACCTTCGTTGTTTTGTGAGTAAGGGTGTGACGTACCAAGCCCGCCTGCTTCCGAGACGGCCGCTGCGAGTTTGGGCACGCCAACCCTACGTACAAACCCCAGTCAGCGGAATCACTCTACCAGTCCTACACCAAAGAAAGTGCGCACCATTGCATACCGCCCTGCACAATTGGCCTGCACACACCCACGCACCCAATCAGCAAACAACGCACTGCGAACATCACGGAGGTGAGGGTACTTACACGCGGATCCCGAGAAGCTTCGATACGGGTGTGACGATCGGCATGTTCGCAGATGAGGAAGAGGAAAAGGGGGATGTGCGTTGCTGGAAGTAGTTGGGGTTGGAGGTAATCTTAATCAGGAGGACTGGTAATAGCGGGCGTTTAGGAGCACCGAGCAGCAGACGAACTCCTGAACCAGTGGGCGGTCGAGCGGTTCTAGTTCTAGTAAGGCGATGACGATTCCGGGCGACAGGAGCCTCGGATGATGATAACGATGGAGGAGGTATCCGAGTTGTGTTATGAATAAGAATGGACAGCAGGCGAGGGAGAGGAGCAGCAGTGGCGATATATCTGGCTGTACGCACGGACGAAAGACCGGAAAGCATGTGCAAGTTCGCATCGCTGACTGACGAGCGCAGTGACAAGTCGCCCGTTCCGGTAACCGGGTGGGTGGAATTGCCTGGAGATGTTTTGAGCGTGATTACCCCAGGTCACGCGCTGCCACGCGACGTGGAGATCGGAGGTTAGGCGTTATGCTTCCGGGCGCGCGTCATCGCAGGGGACACACGGTGAAGTCGGTACGGTGCTCATTGTGCTCAAGCTCAAGCGCTCACAGCTAAAAAGATAAAATTCCAAAGTGGCAAGCATACAATTAGATCTGGTAGTACACGGGGATTGATACACCCCGAAATACACTCGACAGCCCGAGTTGGGATCACTCCTTAAGCTGTAGCCTCCGCCTGAGGAGGTGCAGCGGTCGCAGTCGACGTTGCAGCAGGCTTCTCTGCATCCAGCTTGTCCAGCCAAGTCTCCACAAACTTGGCATGAGCAGCATAATTCATAGTCGCGTCTAACGCGTCCCTAAAATCGCGGAGCACACAATAGCGACGTCAATGCATCCACGGCGAAGCACCCCAGAAGCGTGCTCGCGTACCTTACAATCCCCTTTGCGTCGATGACAAACGTAACCCGGGCGGTGCTGACGAGCCCAAAGATGCCCTTCCCGATGCCGTACGCTTTGAACGCTTCCTTCTCGACGTCACTTAGCACGGGATACTACGCCAATGCCAGCAGGTTGGCATTAAAGTTAATCAGCATCGACTAGCGTTTAATACCAAGCCCGAACGCGAAATTGAAGGACTCACAGTTAGCTTCTCCTTCTCCACAAACTGCTTCTGCTTCTCCACCGGATCGGGGCTGATGCCGATGATCTCCACCCGTCCGGGCTTGAAGGTATCTTTCTCTATGGGACGAAATCGGAGGGTTTCAATACGCCCCTTATGAACAGGGTGCAGGAGAAGCGGACGGAAGAGCGTGCTTACGGGCGATAGCATCACGGAACTGGCACGCCTCGCGCGTGCACCCGTACGTGCCTGTCAGGTAGCCTCAGATCAGATAAATGCGGCAGGCAAGGAGAAAGAAACGAGCAGCGAGGGTCTGTCCGCGCTGTCATCTGCACACAAACCTGACGCGGGATAGAAGAATAGAGCAGCTGGGATCCCCTTCGCTCCGGGCGTAAACGTAAACGACTCGCCGGTGTAGTTGAGTAGCGTGACTACAGGCGCTGGTTTGCCAATGAGCGACTGAGGGGGCATGACGATGGGGGGCACTGGGTAGGGTGGCGGGAGATTGGCGGTAGTTCAGAAGTTGTGTTGTCGTCTTGAGTTCGCCGATGGACCGTAATTAACGTGTGTGCAGTGTTGTTGCTGGTTTCCTGCTTGTGGTATGGGCGATCACCGCTTTGGAGAGGATCGAGGAACCAGAAGAGGCCGAGAGGTACTTATCAGCCGCTAGGTACGCTGAGGTGCTTCAATTTGGTCTAGCCAGGCTTAGGAGAGAACGGGTAGTGAAGTGAGGAAAGAAGTTTCTGTGAGACCATGTGTGAACAAGTTATGTCGCGACTTTGTCATGTGTGATAATGGTACGAGAAATAGAAATGTTCTGGAGGCGACGAGACTGAGTGGTCTGACATGTTGCCACTCAGTAAGGTCTTAGCCTCATTCGTGTATACGATAGGGCACGACTACGAATCACGCCGACGCTCAATTAGCGATTATGCTTTACACACCCACGTACCTTGACAAGAATCGTTGCGCACATATGCTGTCGCTCTCCCGAATCGAAAGCGAAGATTAAAGGATACAAGACCGAACTGCAGATACACCAACACGCGGTAGAGATAATAGGAGCGTAAAAGGAGTAATTCATGGATAGCAAACGTGGTTACCGATAGCACGAGAAGCTCCCCTTCCTCCAGACTCCTCTATCTAACAACTTGCGGTATTATCGTGATTCCGAGTCGCTCTCGGGCGCCAAGTCAATGTATACACCAATTTTGATAGTACTGCAAATGGTGTGAGCGTGGTTGATGAACACCAGGAATCGAGGCTAGTGCAAGGCGTGATGATGTTCTAATCCCACTAAGCAATGTCAAATGTGCGATTCGGATAGCTCAGGTACTTAATGTTGCCGGCGCCGGCGTCCCCATGAAAAGGACTAACCACAACAATAGCTGAGAGGACTCGGTGACAAACTCGCGAAGTGCGCAAATTCTGAAACTGAACAAAAAATTAGCTGGCAAATCAATGACCTTACCGAACGCAGGAGACCCGTAAACACTCAGCACGAAAAAGAACACCCATCTAACGCCCTAACATAAAGGAATATCTCCTTGCCGCCTATCCACAAATGTTCTCAGGTTGATAAGACAGCGGTCAGGGTTTGTAGAGCGATTTCTTGAAGTGGCTATAGATACAGGGGAGAAGGAAAGCATATAGCGTCTTGGTTAGCGTCCCAAAACGAAGGTATATCTCCTTCAATGGTCCAAAGATCATCGGCGAAACAGCATGATACCTAATCCCGGTGACAGTATTCAAGGTAGCGGCTGTTCCCGTCTGGTGGCAGGGATGTAGGGCCGAAAATCTTCGAAATATACGGCATTCTCGAACGGGGGCATTAAGCAGGGATAGATTGTGGAACATAACTAGAAATGAGCTCGGGGTCAGATATATACTTTTGTGCTGCGTTATGATAACTCGTTGGCAGCGTTCATGGCCTCTGAGGAACGATTATCACTACATGGAGCCTTAGAGACCGAATACACGCACCAGCGTTCTGCTCTGCAAATCTCGCGCCGACCCGCTCCGAGTGGTTGATGAATTTATTCGCGCAGTTGGCGATGCATTGGTCCTGGAGATCCCCGTGGTTAACAACGCGCATAATAGCGAAATGAAGAATGAAACCTCTTTGGAGGAGAGCGCCTTGCTGGTGAAATCATTGCAGCACGAAGTGAAGCATTTTTCCACAATGTTGGCGTACAATCTGAGAAAGTCGGACATCTGCATACGGTAAGCGACGGTGACGAAAGACAAAAAGAACTCTCCATACCTGCTTCTTCTCAATGATCTTCGTCATATGTGCCTGCTCGGCACCATTGAAGTTGGAGAAATCCATGGCGAGTAGTATGTAAGTAGGAGTATATGGAAGAAGCCAATGACACGACGAACGCGCAAGTTGAATTCGTTGCCGACAGTCTCGATGATTGTCACGTGCAAATTTTTCGATTGCCCAACCACAAACACCGAGTTACACCGAATCCGAGTCATAGCATGGCCGACGATGCTGGCTGTCTTGTCAGAAACCTCCATCTTGCCTCTTCATCTACGTACCGAAATCTTCGCCCAGGGGTATTGCCCTGTACTTCGGTCCACTCCCAAAAAAAGGTCTGATCTTTCCAGCCAGTTTTAGCATCACGCTGTCATGCATCACTTTCGCTCACATCACCCAGAGACTAGCCTTTCTCGATATCCTCAAGTAGTGAGTAACCCTATTTACTCCTCAGAAGAAAGTATAAGAACCTTCGTTTCTTCCTAGTGGTTGACCTGAACATGGCCATGTCGTTCAAAGATGCCCTCGCCCGCCTCGAGAACAGCCGCGTGAAGTCCACACGGCCTCTCATTCCTCCCCAGATCCTCCAAGAAGATCTTCCTCTGTATGATTTCCACCTTCCCAAACCTCACAATGGCCATTATCTTACGCGCCGTCCTAGTACTCTTCTTGCTGCCCAAACCGTTCTCCAAGGACGTCTAGCCGCCGAAAACATCCTCAGAGGCGATGATGATCGCCTTATGGTCGTCGTTGGGTAAGCTCTATCGTTGTACTACTGGAACTAACATCCATATTTTGCATTTGTTTTAGTCCGTGCTCTGTACACAATGTCGAGGCCGCCCTTGAGTACGCCCGACTTCTCAAAGATTACGCCGAGGAAGCAAAGGGCGACCTGCTAATCGTGATGCGAGTCTACTTTGAGAAGCCTCGCACTACCGTCGGATGGAAGGGTCTGATCAACGATCCCGAACTCAACGGTAGCTTCCAGATCAATAAGGGGCTACGGGCCGCCCGTACTTTGCTTTTGGATATTGCGAAGATGGGTCTCCCCGCTGGATGCGAGTTCTTGGACACCATTTCCCCTCAGTACACCGCCGATCTAGTGTCCTGGGGTGCGATTGGTGCCCGCACTACCGAGTCACAGGTCCATCGTGAGCTTACTTCCGCTCTGTCGATGCCGACTGGCTTCAAGAACTCTACTGATGGAAGCATTGGCATTGCCGTTGATGCATGCCGTGCTGCAAGAAGCGGCCACGTCTTCCTCAGTGTTGGGAAAGAAGGCCTGAGCAGTATCGTTGAGACTACTGTAGGTTCTCTGTTCCTTTCGCACAGTTCGCCTCTGACTTCTGTCAAAGGGTAACCCTGATGTTCACGTTATTCTTCGTGGGGGTGCTAAAGGACCCAATTACTCTGCGGAATTTGTCCGTGAAGCCGGAGCCAAACTGTCCAAGGCAGGACTAGCCCAGAAAATCATGGTGAGCGTCTCTGGTGCACTCAGTGACGTGTATCAACTAAGATAATTGCTGTATAGATCGACTGCAGCCATGGTAATAGTTCCAAACAACATCACAAGCAAGCAGAAGTCGCGGAGGACATTGTGGGTGACCCGGAATTGATTGACCTTGTCCGCTACTCATTGGCATGAATCGCAGGCTCGGCAATTAGAATCAGAAGACACGTCCTCGCTGATTATGGGGGTTATGATCGAAAGTAACCTCGTGGAGGGACGCCAGGATATCCCCGCTTCAGGACCGGCTGGTCTGAAGTACGGGCAATCGGTTACTGATGCCTGCATTTCTTGGGAAACTACTGTGCCTGTTCTTGAGCGCCTGCGCGAGGGCGTCCGTGGACGCAGGGCGCGTGTTGAGGAGAGTGCTCGACGGTATTGAAATGGTGCATGCCTAGTCACATGGTAACCAGTCTATGTACACCCGGAATATGCATTTCATACTTACAGCGGATAGGCTCGATGTATTTATTCAGTAGTTTTATGGACGCGAATAGACCACGTTCGGATCGGTGCGTAGAGAAGAAGCTACTGAGCCTACACACGTAGTCTTCAAGCCCATATTGCTCATTCGACTTTAAGCTCCTGATCGTCGCTTCTTCATTAATACGAAGGGATGATTCCCGGCCAAAAGCTAGCACCTCCTTTGTTCTCCCTATACCAGGGTTCGTCATGGGCTAATAGCACTCGCACGCGCGGCAACTTCCACAGCTTCCTTACACGGAGAATGTGCTCTTCCGCTGAAACTTTGTCTTCATGGGCACAAGAGTGTCCATGACCTGCGATTCCGGATTCTCCGGTGATAAGATTCCAGTGGTGCGCGCTATCACCTGCCAGATAGATCCAACCGCCGTCTGCAGAAGTGCGAGCTAGGACATTGACATGCCCGGGCAAGTGCCCAGGGGAATCGATGATGTAGAGGCTGCCATCACCGTAGAAGTCGAGTGCACGAGAAAAAGGCCCAAGGGGCTTCCATTGTTCTGTTTCAGATAGATATCGCGTACGTCCCAGGGGGAGACCATCTCTGGGAAATTCACTATTGGGGTCTGAAGGATATCCAGCATCGACAAGAGCTCGTGTGTCCCCTCCAACAACGAACGTGCTGTTGGGAAATAGGCTGCTATCTCCGATGTGATCGAAATGGAAGTGGGATATGCCGACAGTGGCGATGTCAAGAGGAGAGATGCCTCCCTTCTCTAGTGATGTCACGATATCCTGCGGCACTTCAACCTTCATGTATGATCGGATTAGCCCGACCACAGAAGGAGGGTAGTTCTCCCAGTCGCGACGGATACCGAGATCGAAAACGAATTTCTTGTTCGTGTCCGCACAGTGCTGCAACAGGAAAGCAAGAGAAGGTGCAGTGGTGACAGCTCCTGGAGTCCCATTCGTAATGAAATCGCTATCTGTGAGCCAGATGAGCCCCGCTTCGAGGGCGGACACATCGCAGTAGGCTTGCTCCAGACCGGGAACGGGTAGCAGGTTCTCTGCCATAGATTCTACGAAGTTATTTGATGCGAACAAACCGGTAGTTCAAGAAGGCGCAGACGGCGTTAATAGTTAACCAAGAGTTAGTTTTAAGCCCTGAAATCGAGAAGCATATGTGTAAGTTATTGAGGGGGAATAGGATACGTGTTTGTTTCACCTGCTAGAGGCTGTCCAGTGGAGAACTCAAGGAACACACAAATCAAATAACGTCTATTATATCTATAGGACCTTGGTAAGTACGAAGATCAAAATGACTCGTTCAAGGTTAGTTGTGGATCAAACTTGTGAGTCAGAACCGGTGAATGCAAATGTATTTTGAGAGACGCCATGTCTGCACAAGAAGCTATGAATAACGTTTTGACACTCTCTGATGACAGAGAATATCCCGAATGTTTCGCCATATGTACGGCGTAGTAGTATATCATCTTCAGTGATAATTGGAAGCAGCAAACGCCGCTCCTCGCACTGAAAGGGTCGTAAACAAAGTAAGTGGATAACATACCATTCTTCCTGGCGAGATGGCGGTAAGATAAGATGCTGTACCTTGCTCAGGTACTTAAGCGATGGAAGTAAGCTTCGTCGGAAATATCGGCAGATATTCCCGGAGGCAATGGACAAAAACAGTAGTCGGTCCGGGTCCAAGAGAAATAACAGACAAGTTTTGTTCTTGAGAACATATGCTTTTCATGTCTGAAGAAAATGAAGCCAAGGTACAAAATTACTCTAGTCAGAAGCTTGAAGCTCTAGTTACTTGTCATGTACTAGATGCGAGCTCCGTCATGCTCAAACGTTTATTGCTTGTGATTAACCAAGTGATCGGAAAGACTCCCGATGAATTGACAGATCATCGTCGCGCAACCGACTGTTTTAAGGAAGATAAGCTGGTCAGAGAAATTTGTAATTATCTCTTAAAATGCATATGAAACGCACTAGGATGTGGCTCTCTCATCAAGGAGATTCCTCAGTTCTAGTCCAGGCAGTAGTAAATTCAATAGCGGAAACATCTATTTTAGCCTGCAGAATCACCTCCGACAGCTTACGCATGCGGGATGATAGAGCTTGACACGGATCCAGGAGAGGCATGGTTAGGCACCAACTGAGACAGTCAACCAGACTCGACTAATCGTCTTCCGAGGGGTATGCAGAAAGCGGAACGCATGTGTCTCATGATATCGATCGAGGAGGAATGGAAATACGATTGCTATTGCACACCTTGTGAGGCTTTCTGAGGATACGAATTACACTTAATATTGCCATTTCAGCATCTAAAAGACTTATTATGTCATCTTCACGCAAATTAGTTTTACTGCAGAGATTGAGAAAGCAGGACATACTGGCATAAAGCCCTACAGTGACTGTATCTTTCCCGGGTAGAACTGCGGTCCACCTTTATTCTCTATATACCAAGGCTCATCATGCGCCAACATGGCACGGACACGCGGGATTTTCAACAGTTGCTGAATACGATGGATATGCTCCTGCGCCAGCTTCTGGTCAGCGTGCGCGCAGGAATGGAGATGCCCCGGGTGTCCGACAGCGATGTCGGATTCGCCAGTGATGAGATTCCAGTGGTGCGCGCTGTCACCTGCGAGGTAGATCCACGCGCCGTCGGGAGATGTGCGTGCGAGGACGTTGATGTGTCCTGGGAGATGCCCGGGCGCGTCGACGATGTAGAGACTCCCGTCCCCATAGAAGTCGAGCGCGCGAGGGAAGGGGCCGATGGACTGCCAGTCTTCCTGCACGAGATACCGGGTGCGTCCAACGGGCAAGAGGTCGCTTGCAAAGCGGCCGTTGGGGTCTGCTGGATATCCGGGAGTGACGAGGGGGAGGCTGTCGCCCCCGGTGATAAACACGCTCTTCGTAAAAGGATGTGTGTTCCCAACGTGGTCCCAGTGGAGATGGGATAGGCACACGTTGGTTATGTCGGAAGGGTCTGTGCCGCCCTTGGCGAGGGATTCAACGACGTCCTGCGCGACGGTACAAGGGTAGGTGTTTCGGATCCACCCAACGATCAAGGGCGGGTAGTTCTCCCAGTCGCGGCGGATTCCCAAGTCAAAGATGAACTTCTGGTGGTTCGTCGAGTGCTGTAGGAGGAAGGCGAGCGAGGGTGCGACCGTGACATGGTCCTTGACAGCCCCCGTGATGAACATCTCGTCTTTGAGCTCGAGAACCCCCGCTTCGAGAGCAGAGACGTCGCAGTAGGCCTGGTTGGGGCCGGGGTACGGAAGTGGCATGATATTTCCTGCGGTGTATGTGGGTGGGTTGCAGCGATAACAGGCCTCGAGCGACAGTACTTGCAGTGAGAGGTCGAGACCAGCTGAGCGTCGGCTGTCAGAGAAAGAAGGCGATACTTATAACATGGGTGGATGAGTGGTGCTAAAATTGGGGCTTGGGAGAGGTAATCTCGATAGGTTGGCGACCTTGTGAGCAACGCCAGGATGTGTATGGGACGAGGAGATGGGCCGTCTATTCCCAGGGATGCAATGGTGTCATACTTCCGTGGAGATCACGAGGAGTGCAGCAGCGGGAGTGGCGCTTTGGGTAACGTTCGTGCGAAAGGTCATGGGGACTGCAGCTTGCAGAGCCATTTGTACTGTCCTCGATGTTCCTGGTTGACCAATGTCGAGGATATCGTTGCCGTTGTTTCCCGTCGGTACCGTCTGTTGCGTTTCGCAGTAATTTCCGCTTACGCGAGCGCCGTGATGACATCACGGAAAGGCATCAGCCCTACGTACAATCGGCGGCTGCATATGGCCTCCTCAGATTAACACTTTTCTGCTACATAAATGACATCTGAAACCGCTATTTTCTGCATCCTGCTTTGTCCTCTAATGCAATCATGAAATTCACCTCTTTCCTCTCTTCTCGTCTCACTCCCCCCGTCGCTCACGACGATGCCTCCGACAGCCAGGACGATACACTATTATCTCCACCGCCCACCGACGACGACGCCCTCTCAAAGCCAACCGGCTCTCCGCTCATCTCTCAGCTCTACTCTGAGGCCACAGAGTTCGAGAAGTTCCTTGTCCACTCTGGCTGCATCGATTCCCGCTCGGCCTATCGCGACGGAGAAAATGGCTTCGATGATCTCGTCGCCCGTGACCTGAGTGTCGCCGAACGCGCCATTATCGACCGCGCGGCTAAAATTAGCGCGACTGGGAACGATTGGATTCCGAGAGACCAGGACGTCGAAAAAAACGTCCTCTACTCCGAGGAGGATAAATCCATCGAGGAGGACGTAACTCCTGTATCTGCGTGGAAGAAGGCACCTGTGCGCCGTCTCAGTCAAGAGGAAGAAGTTTCGTTGGGACCAGATCAAATCGTCGACATCCTGGTGGAGGAGTTCGGGCCTCTTGCAACCGACGGTGACAAAGAAACGCTTATTCTCGAGGCAGACGGATGTCTCATCCACGATGTTGCCATCATGGTGAGCGCTCATTTCTCCTTTGGTGTATCTCCATTATCTAGACTATTCTTCGTCTCAGGGTGTGATCCATCTCACTACCCACCGCATGGCATTTCATGCTTCCTTGCTTGCTACGCGGCCCGACTTGTCCCCGTCGCAGGATGTTATCAAGTCCGGTCCCGCAACTCTGCACAGAAAAGGCTGGCATGCCAAACGACGCGTCTGGGTGGAATTGACCCATGACATGGTGTGCACCTATGCATCCAGCACCGACGAAGGAAGAACACGACCAGTGTCCACTACACTATGTGAATCTTGCTCTGTCCTTCATTCGTGGCCTGCTAACTGAAGAAATTTTCAGTATCTTTCATCAAAGAGATCCTTCCGTGGGATCCCAAGCAACCACGATACCTGCGCGTGGTGGTAGACCCGTCAATTGACGATAACCGCGATTATGTAGAGTTTGACACGGAAGAGTCAGCTCAGGATTGGAGAAGGGAGCTCACGGGTATGTCGTCTCTTCACTTTACCCGACGACAGCACACTAGAGCTCTGTTAAGGTGCACTTTTCCTGTACCGACATCGCAGACGCGTGAGCTATGCAGGTTCCGTCCCCGATTCCGAAGCCGGAGTCCGAATCAGCTGCCCACTGGACCGCGTAGCAGAACACCGCACCTGGCCTGACTTCCCATGGTTGATAAATTTGCGCGTGGACATATCCCATTCCGACGTGCATCCGTGCAACATGGCCGGCGAGGATGAGGACGATTCGCCTCGGGGTCAGGTGTTCCAGATAGGACCGGTGAAGCCCATCCCGGCTTGGACGCGCTTTGGCGAATATGTGGCAGAGGCGAAGCGCCGCTCGGAGCTGCATCCTCCTCTGCTGCAGGCTCCGGTGTTTGTCGACTTTGGGCCGTTCAGTTTCTTTGAGAAGGGGTCTCCAACTGCCGACTCGGACGAAGCGAGCGCAAAGGAGATGGCGATTCGTACTGCGTTGGGGTTCGGTGCAGAATCGAAATTATGGAGTCAGTAAAATAATTCCTTATTAATTTCGTCACACTCATCATCCTCTCGTTCATCTCTTAGTTGCTCGTGCGCGCATCTATCGTACAGTCACGACCTCCGGGTACTTTGTCATATCTGCGCACCATGTCGGGTTTTGGAGCAAGGGTCTGACGCAGAGCAATATTCGCTACCGTCTCCCAATATCCAGCATTGCATACGCTGAACCCTTCCATCTGAACTGGGTCAACGTAGATGCTCTATCACTTGGCATCGAAGGCCAGTCCGATATGAAGTTTGTCTTCAAGACCGTGGCGCTGCGAGACGAAGCTATGGACCGCATCAACGCCAATCGCGCAGCCGCGGAACTGGTGGACTCCTCCGGCGTTCATTCAGGAGAAACTACGCCGTCTACCTCATCTGGAACCACGACGCCCTCCCTCTTAGAAGACACCCCCGCCACCCAAAGCCCCACCCGCCTCCTCGCCCCCCTCTCGCGCACCCTCGCTGCAGCAGCAGCTGCCGCTGGCAACATCCCCGCGGACTTGCACCACAAGGTCCCAAAAGTCATCAACCTGCCGCAGCAGCTGCTCATGGCGCGCGCCCCGCTGCATTTTGTATGCCTGACGATTGGGTCGAGGGGGGATGTGCAGCCGTATATCGCGCTGGGTTTGGGGCTGAAGAAGGAGGGCCATAAAGTGACGATTGTCACGCATGAGGAGTATCGGGAATGGATTTTGGGGTTTGGGATTGGACATCGGACGGCGGGTGGGGATCCGGGGGCGTTGATGAAGCTTAGTGTGGAGAATAAGGTAATGTTGTGATGACAGATTGTGGGCGTTGGGTGTATGTTAACTCGAACTGCAGATGTTCTCACCGGAGTTCTTCAAGGAGAGCCTCAGTAATGTAAGTCTGTCTACACGGTGTATCTCTTTCAGCAGCTAAAGTTGCAAAACAGTTCCGCCCTTGGCTCGATCAACGTATGATTTTCTTCCGTAAATGCTGATTTACTTTTCACTGATAGTACCATCTAGTTCTTTTAGATGCCTGGACAGCGTGTAAAGACGCCGATGTCCTTCTAGAAAGTCCTTCCGCCATGGCTGGCGTTCACATTGCGGAGGTGTTGAGTCCGTCTTCGCTTAAATTGTGCGTTACTATATTGATCTTTTGTTATCATAGATATACCCTATTTCAGGACATTCACTATGCCCTGGACCAAGTGAGTGATTACCCATGTTCAGTAGGTGAACGATCGCTAACCGTATACGTGGAATAGGACCACGGAGTTTCCGCATGCGTTTTTAAGTCCCCCTGTCGAATCGCCGACATTTAACAGTGCATCGTAAGTTGGCGCTTCGTTCACATTTCACTATAAATTACTTATTTTTTCCTAGCTATGTTCTATTCAGGTAAAATAACTCTTGGGGATACCCTAGAACCCAGAAGTTAATTAAAATATCCTCATTTCAGTAACGTCATGTGGGCAGCAACTTCTCGACAGATTAATAAATGGAGACGACAGACATTGAAGATCGGCAACACAGATATGGGGCACTTAGCGCAATCAAAGATTACATTCATATATAATTTCTCTCAGGTACCCTCAACTTTCCAAAGTTCTGGGACACGCACTAAGAGCATATCTTATTCCTGTATAGGCCATAGTTCCAAAACCCTTAGATTGGCCCGATACCACTATTATTTCTGGATAGTGAGTCTCTCGGTTGGTCGGACTTTAGAGTTTATCTCATTATACTTTGCCTGCAGTTGGTTTTTAGACAATCCTGATCTTGATTGGACTCCTCCACAAGATCTTCTCGATTGGATGGACAAGGCTCGCAAAGACGAAAAACCAATTGTCTATATTGGCTTCGGAAGCATTACCGTCCCGCACCCCAATCGTGTAACGGCTCGTATAGTGGAGGCGGTAGTGCGAAGCGAGTCCTTCCTCATGCACATCCTACTTTTCTTTCATTCTTAACGTATATTTTTAAATCAGGCGATGTGCGCGCGATCATATCTAAGGGATGGTCCGCACGAATGAGCAAGTTCAACGAGAAAGAGCCGGAAGTGGAGATTCCTCCACAATGCTACATGGTTGACAAGATTCCGCACGATTGGCTTTTCCCTAAAATTGATGCAGCACTGCATCATGGTGGAGCAGGCACTACGGGGGCCAGCCTTCGTGCTGGTATACCGACACTGATCAAACCTTGGTTTGGAGATCAATTCTTCTGGGCTTCGAGGGTTCAAAGACTAGGGGTGCGTATTCATATACAGGTTTATTGTTGTTGCTAAATGTTATTTATCCACAGGCGGGTCTTAAAGTTCCAAGTCTACGTGTCAGTGATCTGTCGGAAGCACTTATCAAAGCAACCACTAGTCGGTGAGCATTTTTCGAGTATGTGAAGAAAGACCAAACTAAGGCAAGTTTGGCAGCTCTATAAAGAAGAAAGCTGCACACGTGGGAGAGAAAATACGGGCGGTAGGGATTTTTTAGTATTTCCTAGGGTGTCTGAGCTGATTATTCTGCAGGAGGATGGAGTACACACGGCAATCTATGCAATCTACACATACCTGCATCGAGCTTCGCAAGATCGTGCACTACTTACAAACTAGAGATATATTTGATACTTGATATAGGTTAATGGTTTTCATTGGAGGGTTAAAGTAAAGCAGGTCGAAATCGGAAATGCGATGTATTCAAATGGAATGTAATTTATGTAGATTCCCTCAGTGCTTAGATATGTGTAGCATAAAATCCCCAACTTTTTACACATGTAATATATTCTAGCAAGAACCGATCAGTCCGAATCTTGAACGCCTCACAGGCTAGTTGGCAGCAGCTGAGTAGTCGGAGCCTTTGGAAGAGTATTTACTGATCACATCTAGTACTACATATGTAGGCACTAGATTCCCTCACTCCCCAACGGTAATGATTATCTTCGTTCCGCACTTGCCTCACCTGGTAGATACTAATACAGTAGACCATCTAACAACACATAAGGTCAGTGCCACCAAATTGCTATGCACTATTAGAAATATGCATAGGTATATTATGCATGATTAGATATTCAACTGTAGTTCTAGATGAGTTTCAGGGGGACCAACAAGGCGCACCATGTTGACAAAGCACATGCAAAATATTACATGGAGTTTCGCCACGATATGCGCAAGACGCAAACGCGCTATAGAATACATATCACTTGGAATAAAGCCTTTGAAATTTACTTGTTGCGGAGTGTCTCTTGGACGTCAAGCTACATTGCATCATGAAGACTTTGGACATGGGTCTGCTGAGTATTAAGGGGTATTCCACCCCATGGAGAAAGTGGTCCTCGAAAAGGAGCAGGAGGATACACGAGTGATAGCTCCATTCCAGACTCTTTAAGTGCCGCGAGTTCTTTCTCAAAGTCCGCATACTCGAAATTTGTGATACAGGGACGATTAAAATACACTCGCACTCTTCGTAATGACCCTTGGTCTGGCTTGCCGCGTATTGCTAACATATCACGGCGTGCGTTTATAAATCGCAGAAGACTAGCATCAGAGAACTCGGCCTGCGAGCATTCCAGCTCTTCAAGCTGCGGACAGATGTCCGTAGACGAGAGACTGTCCAAAAGGTCATCGTCAAGAGTAGAGCCTGCCAACGGGGGAATCAGCATTCCGTCCTCCCCGGCATCCCAGGTGTTCTGGAACCTAAGGTGGAGTGAGATAAGGAAGGGAGTGCGCTGAAGACACTTGTATATGTAGTCGCTGCCGAACGCCATCTGGCTCAAAGTAAGCTGCCTCACTGACGGAGAGAGCAACACTTCGGCGCATCCATCACGCGTGACAGAGGAGCCCTTCTGGAAATATTCCATATGCTGAAGAGAAGGCACACGGAGGCGCTCGAGGAAGTGACGAATATCCCCTGATCCCGTTATTGAGAAGAATTTAAGAGCAGAGAGAGTAACTACTGTAGGAAAACTGGAATTGCGTGAGCCAAAACCATCTTCCTCATCTGCTATTGAGATACTCAATTCGCAGCTGATAAGCCGGGAGGTGGTCGCGAGCACGGCAAGGGCTTTGCCTTCAGTGATATTACAGTTGTGTCCGTTGATACACAGCTGGGTCAGCTGCGCCCAGGCGGGCCAAGCGGGTAGCGTGTAATGAACATTTGTATTTGTAAGTGTAATACTCCTTAGGCTGGGGGAGCATAGAAGTGCAGTCTCATGCCACAATGACTGGGGTAATGCAAACTGTTCTTGATCGGTACAGTTTTGAGAGTCAATGGTAATAGATGCCAGCAAAGGCAGACTGTTTTGGCAGATCACAGCCTCAGAATCAAAGATCGTATTCAAAGCCCACATAGGTGCGGACACTTCGATTCGGCTCCACCGTCGCCGGTACAAAAGTAGCATATCGTACATGGCACGGAAGTAGAGTATCTCCTCTGAACGCTCTCCCTGCAGTTCGATTGCGGGCTGGAAGACGGAAATGGATAGTGGCATATCTCCTGAGCGTCTGAGCCATGCGAATGCTGCGTCCCAGAGCATTTGACGGTGTTCTACAACTTTATTATGCAGGTGGGCGTTCTCAGCAGAGTTTATAACCCATCTCTGCCGCTGAGCAGGGATGGGAATGTGCAGGCAGGCCCAGAGCCTTGGGCATCCGAGAGCACTGCACCGCCAGGAGCTGCAAATGCGTGTGAGAAGGAGGGGCGCCGTCTCCGAGCTCATCACAGGGTTGTGCGCCGTCGCAAGACAGTGTATAAAGATGCGTTCCAGTATCTCCTGAGGCAGGCGGCGAATAGGAGACAAGAGTGCCTGATATGGTTCAATGGACTCGGAGATTGTCTGCCGTTCGTGGTGAAGCTCGACAAGTGTGAGTTGGAGGCGGTCAATGGCACTATTGAGGGCTTTGATTCGTGCGATGGGTGCATCTATGAGTCCTCTGAGCTCAGCAATTTCGTCGAGGGAAGGTGCGTAGTTTGTGTTGACATACTCTGCGAACTTTTCCATCTCGTTTAGTCGAACTTAATCGAAGGAAGTGAGCTATGTGAAAATAAAAATCCCCGAGAGTCAGTTGAGAGTCAGTTGAGAGTCAGTAGAATCAGCTGGGCGTGGTGTGCTGTAATGCGAGAAGATTATATCTCCTTTATTGTTCAACTCGAATCGATTGAGGAGGTTATAGGCTGTTAGAGGGTGCTTGAACTCCACACCTTCGGAATGCGAAAAGAAGAGCGGTTTCTCAGTGGCCGGGCCCGGATGGCATCAGAGACGCGTCTAATTTGTTTGTCGTAGCTATTCACATTCTCACGGCACGCGTCGCGAGTCCGAGAACTCGAGCCGAAGGATAGCCTGAGTGTGAATATTCTTGAACTTGAACTCTATCCATTCTTTCGAGCACGTCTCTACTTTAGGACACAATTTAAGTCATATACGCGAGAAACCTGTGGCTGCTGCCGAGCCCAACTATAATCACACTGAGCACTAGATGTAAGACAACATGGTCTCGAAAACAGTTCTTCCCGAACATCAACAACCCACGGCACTGGAGGTAATAAATTCCCCAGTTATTTCATAACCATTTCACTGGCATTTCCTTATACTGATAACGATTTATCTGCCAGAATTATGACGTCCTTGACGAAATTCATGCCAGCACAGAATCTACTGTTCATCGCGTCACTTGCAGAAGAGGACGTCTAAGGGGTAGACAGCTTGCGCTGAAACAGGTCAGAGACAATGGCAATGATATGTGCTCCAGTTATTAAGCAATACTGTACCTTCATTTCCAGATAAAAATGACATCCCAGTCTTCCTCTATCCTAGTGCAATCTTGCTCAATATCGTCTGCCCCAATCCATCAAGCACTCCATCATCCAAATATTGTCACGCTATACTCTGTATTTCTCAGTCCCCCAGTATGTTACCACGTCCTCGAGTTATGTTCTTCTGGATGCCTATCTGAATACCTGAACACGCGATACCCTCTGACCTTGCCTGAGAACGAATTCAAGCGCATATTTAAGGGGCTGACTGACGCTTTACTGTATCTACGGAAGGAAGCAGTTGTCCATCGAAACATCAATCCGTCAAATATTCTGTTGACAGGGGATAATGGGGTGGTTCGTTAGCATTTATTGCTGGACTCCATGTATTATGACATCTCACAACTACCTGAACAGAAACTATCTGACTTCAAGTATGCAACTCGTTTATCTTCGGAATGCAAGATTTATGAGCTCGCGACACCCCCTCTCTTCGATAATATTGACTATGCATCACCGTTTGTTATTAACTTTGGCTTGATGTCTTTGTCGTAACCTTACTTTTCAGAGAGATTCTGTCCGGATCTTCATACAGCTTTTCCACTGATATTTGGTCCCTTGGCTGTGTGGCCGTAAGCTGTCTTTTAGGAAACCCGCCCTTCAAGGTGAGCCAATGCTCATTGCATCTCATATGACAGTATTTTCATATTTTTAGGCCTCGACCAAGGAGGAAGTTCACCGAAAAATAGCGAACGCCGAATATATCTTACCAGCTAACGCCTCAATCCCTATGAAGAATTTTGTAACTAGCTGTTTGCAACAAGTAAGTGATGTGGTCTGCGCTCATTTCGTGACTTACTGTTTGATTTCCAAGCCCCCAGAAAGCCGTATTCTTGTATCAAAAATCTTATCGCACCCATTTTTCAACGTCCCTATTCTTGGTTTATCGACCTCTTCTACGGACGGCGAAGGCACGACCCCCGGAATGAGTATTATACATGCTGCCACGCTGGCCATTCCATCAAGGCTGAATCCTCTGCCCCCGTTTCCTGGTAAAGCGGGTCCTTTTGTGAACCTCAACATGAGGAGAAAGTCATACACTCATGCTTTAGACGTTACCAAACGGAAAAAAATCACTTTGGGAGACATTAGCAAAATCGCTTCGAAGCAGCCATTCCCAGATGTTGCATCTGTTGCGACAAGGCGTGTGGTATCGGATCCTATCCCTGGTGCTTTACGAGGATTGGCTTCTCAAAAGTCGGACAGATTGAACACCCAGTCAGAAAGAGGTGCTTCTGTACGTTCGTTGGATACTGTTTCGACATCTTCTATCGTGCAGCTTCCTTTGGATAAACAGGAAGAGGCCGGAACGGAAATTTCTGCTGTAGATGAAAGGCACCTCAGCCTTGTGCTCGAGAACGTGCGTGAATCTACATCTGAAGTCCATCAGAACAAGAAGTATTTCGAGGCGGATTTGACAAATGCGTGTCGCAAAAGCAGTCAGTTTTCTCAGGTGAGCCTTCGCTGCCTAGAGTAGAAGATCCAGATGATTGCTAACGTGATGATCTGCTGGCTTTAGCAAGTTAAACCTCATAACAGGGAGCTTGCCGCTGGAGTAGCACAACCTCCTCCTCTCAACACCTTCTTGCTTACCCCGAAGACTCACAAATCTACCTACGGGCATATTACTATTCTGCCTTCTCGCTCTTTACTTATTGACTTTCGCGAAAGCCACCGGAGACATGGCCTGGCAGGTAACGAAGTTCTTATCACTAACGCGGAAGGCACTGAGGTACGGGATGGATCTTGTGCTCCAGTCCACCAATATATACCTAATTCTTTCACTAGATCAAGGTGTATAGTGCACCACACCTCAGCTCTCCTTGCTGTCTAGTTGAGCCTATTCAGGAGTATCGACTATCAGATTTGCCACCTGTCTATTGGAAAGAGTACAACGACGCTGCGGAGGTTCTCGATCAAATCAAGCGTCGAACACAGAGGGTAAGTTCTTAACTTCAAAAAATTGTGCTCAGACTAAACGGGTATACAGTTGGTAGAGTATGCCACGCGAACGAAATGTACTCTGATGGCAAACGACTCTCCTGGAGATATTGAGATATTAATCGAAGCTTTCTCTGTACTATGCTCGAATATCAACGACGATGCAGCCAATAAAAATAGCAAAGTGCCCAGGGTGCGCCTCAGATTCTCCCGTCGGCGTCGATCAGTCGAAATTGCTCGATATACCATCCGCCATGGAGTAGAGGAATGGACGAAGAAAGTAATCTCCTCTACAAATGACGAGCAGATCATCTCTCCTTCGGATTGGGCAAGGTTGGAAGCCGTCGAACAGGAAGCCGCGCATCAGCTCCGTGCCTTTCTTCGGACGTGCCAAGCCGTGGAGACAGTAGCTGCGGAAAAATCAAATCCCCTCAGTGACCGGAATTCCGAAGGACATAACAGCAGTGGAAACGAAACCTCTCCAGATTGTCCTTTAGGTGACGTTGCGGCAAGCTGTACGCCCCACATTGCCAATGGATCGCCTCTCTCTGGTATCTGTTTACCCCCTTCAAAGGTGTATGGAGTAACGACATCGACATCACTACAACCCGATGCATTCAAGAATCTTCGTTCCAAAGCCCCTGAGTTCTTCGGGAATACACATATTCCCCAAGTGCCAAATCTCTGGATTTCACATCCTAGCGAGAGCTCTCCATCATGGAGCGCCGGAATCAATCCAACCGATACGAGCCCTGGGATCCAAGCAAGGTTTATTCCGTCAGTTGGGTGGTGTATTCGATATAGCCCTTCCAAGGCGTCATTGGGTGGGAGATACAGAATGATGTTTTTTGATGGGGCGACTTTAGAAGTTGATGTCGACGAAGAAATGGTAACCTTCACGGAGACTTCTGGAGGGTCCGTTAAGTGGGTGATCCTCTGTCCGCTAAAATCCATATTACTTACCTTCCGACGGAGAGCAGGTATCATATTCGAGATTGTTCTTCGCTGCCTCGTATTACAGAGAGGATGAAGTTGTTTGAGGTATTTGTTTCCCTTTTCGGGGAAAATAGCCACAGAGTTGTGTAAAGGGTATAAGTGTTCCGCCTTGTGGCAGAGATTATCATTAAGTAGATGTAGTTATACGGCATCCTCAGACATCGGTGACCGCTGGAGGTACTACAGATACTCTGGATACACTTCCAAATTTTACATTACTATGGAATCCAATAATATTAGCGTACTTTGGGTACAGCGACGTCCCACGGGCCACGAACAATACTAATATAGCGGAAATAAGAAATCTGCGTAAATATAACGAAGAAACTGCGCACTTTTTATGCTGTTGAGCCCATACCAGAATAGCCGGTGCAATGAATGTTACGGAAGTGAGGATAACAAAGAAAAGCCATGTTATTGTCCGAGAGAGAGAGGCTGTCAACCATACGGCCAGAGTACATAGCAATAAAGTCAAGGAAAGCCAGATAATTGTAGGCGACGTCTGCAGAATTGAACAGATTAAGTCTTGATCGCAATCCTCTACGCGAAGCGCACCTGCAGGCGATGTCGTAGCATCGGAAAAAGTGCAAACGCTTGCACAGAGAATAAAACGAGGGCAAAGACCGCAAAATCAGTAGACAACCGCGAAGCCAATACTACAGATGCTGAGACTGCAGCATTCATTGAAAGAACGGAGGTGAGGCTAGAATGCCCAAATGAGAAAACAGATTTCTAGTATAAGCACGCAAATTACCGTTCATGGATCTGCCCGTCCAACTTGATTGTACTGTAGTCGGCCAAGAGAGCATTCAGTATGAAAAGAATGGCGGCAAGTGCCCAGATGGAATCAGAAGATGTTGCTGCAGTCAACGTTCTTAGCACCGGAGAAAGTGACATGAGGGCCAGAAAGAATAATATTGAAGATTTTATGACTTTCAGGTCTGGCTTCCGAATGAAATCAGCAAAAGACTTTGCTCTCGTTCATAGAATACGCACGATTTGCATATCTATCCTCTTCTTTCACATTCAAAGGCGCAAGAGAGTTCCAAGTAACATATCCGATGAAGAAACACGCGACCGATACGAAGACAATGACTTGAGAATCCAAAAGATGCTCCTTAAGTCGGACAAAAATAGCCAAGAAGATGAAGATAGTCGCGAGATGCTGAGTGATAGCACACGCAAGGACGACCAAATGCCAGTATGAATAGCGGGTCAAATTAGCTAAAACGGGGCGTTTTCAACGTCGTTATCTATGACAGAATTTGTGTTCCGTACGATTTCTCCTCAACGACGCAAGGAACTGGTGCTGCGGCACGTAGTTATCTGGATATGGCTGCCTTTTCCAGAGGACTTTTTCCCAGTCTCTGGATACGGCCATAGGTGTGGAAGGGCTCACGGAAGAGCGGCCATGAAGAGCAGAGAATCGAGAGGGATGGATGTCGATCGTGGTGGTGGGAGCAGCTGCCAATGAGATCGGCAGAGTTTGCTTCCGTGGCGGCGGAATTGTCGATTCTGCCACGGCACTCACGTTCCCGACGCCGTCTCATGCTGGCTGCTCAAGCGCTCAATGGAGATTCGGCTGTCAATATCTTAACATGTCAACCATCAAATGTACTAGGCAGTCCAGGCTCAGCCATCCATTCCACAGCACACCTTGCGTCGCGCCATCGTAACTTGCCCTCCTCCTCCTCGCCCCTCAGAGGCCCGCCTCGCCAAAAGCTATCCATCGTTCCTCTATCATGGCAACGGATATTCCTGCAGGGGCCTTGGACCTCGATCTTAGCGAACTGGAAAGCACCTTTGGTGTTTTGTTCGTCGGTATGGTTATCTTCATCTACACAGATACCCGAAGGCGCTCATACGCTGCGAACATCGGCAGGATATGTGCTCGCTATGATAGCGTTTGGATTCACGTTCTTCCGTATGTCTTCATTCGAAAGTATCATGGTTGGGTTTCTTACCGGCTTCTGCAGAGACGTACATTTACTTCTCGCGGTATCCGGCTGATCGTGTCGCAGTCAAGGCAGTAGTAAGTATCCAGCGTTTATTGCTCATTCCCCGTATCCTGATTAACATTCTTCAAAGGTTGCCTCCGTGTGGTAAGAGAGATCTAGTATATCCCATGGTGTTTACTCCTTTTAAATAATTCCTTCAAGTGCGCTAGACTTGGCGGGTTCTGCTCTGAGTGAGTGACCCTGGGCTGCTAAAGTCTAATCCAATTGCTGAATTTACTTTATAACTGCAGTATCACACGCGTGAGGAACACTTCTGAATATATTATCAAGCTTCTATGTTGATGATACCTCAGCTTATACACATATCTCGTCCTACTATTTCCGTATACTAAGGGCCTTTACAATGCAACCTCGTAGGCATTTTACTTTCCCATTAGCAATTCTCCACTTATAATCCTGGATTTCAGAACATACTGTGTGAGTAGCCCTTGTTATTATCGTTGTCAGGTAATCCTAAATATTTTCTTTAGGCCGAGATGGCTTTGTCGGTAAGTGTCTTCGATAAACGGATTAAACACCATCTCAACTCTATATACTATTCTTCAGATTGTGGCCGTTTTCATCGTCCAGATGTGAGTTTCCCGTATTGAGAAAAGACATGAGCGCTTAAGCCTTCCCATAGGTATTATTCAGTGCGCGTTTGGAACGGTCAGTTTCATTCATTCTCTTACACTTATATTCTAAATTTCTACGTCATCTTCTAGCCAGCAACAACATGTTGATCGCTGGTATAATCGTGAGTTCAACTTTGCTGGATCTTCCAGGCCGTAGTTGAGTTATGACTAGGCCGTTATCTCAATGGCTGCCTGTGGTATGTAATTCAGTAATTATTGTAATTTATGAATCAGCTCTCATCGTATTCCTCGCAGCTCTCGGTCTCGGTAAGCATTACAGTGGTAAATCCTATTTTCCATCTACTAAAACTTTCGTTTTCAAGCTATGGTCGCGAACTTGTGCGTATATGCTGGCTTTTTTATTCTCACCAGCTCATCTTATGGCATATACAGGGTGAAAGATACCGCGTTTGAGAGCTTTGCTCTCTCGCGGGTTAAGGTAACTTGAAATTTGTTCCAGGTAAACTACATGGATTGACTTGGCTTTGCACAGAGTGTTGCAGGAGCGGGACAGGCTCTTACTTTCGTATCGGGCCTCCTTATCTTTGCCGCCCTGAATTACTACCTAGGTCCCGTGAAGATTCCTTCTGATTCTGATCGAAGGTAAAATTTATGTCTCTTTTCACTTCTGGGGTCCGAATTTTATTAATTTTTTCAGTGTACAAGCACGGTATGATGCATTTGTTACATATACCATGAGTCGAGGTGCAGTCGCTGTCATCGTACAACTTGGGTTCTTCATCACAGTACGGCCTTCCCTTCTATTAAATCCTTTATTTTCTCATCGGTATCTGCAGTTCCTAACGATGCCTACCAAGGCAATCTGGATGCCCTTCCATCTCGTTGCGAGCAAGCGTACGTTCTTATAGCTTACCCTTGTTTTGAATTCGCGATTCTGAACTTCACATAGTCTTCATCAACAGCCTATTGACTATGTAAGCATTGCTAAATGCCCTTTCATTGTTGTCAACTCATTGGTAGTAATCAGGCTCAATTCCCGTGAAATCTATGATGGTCGTGGTCTCGAGGAAGACGAAACCGTATCCCGGAGAACAGGTCCTGTTTCATTCGCAGGGAACAGTTCGTTTTCTCGATCTAATGGCCCTGTTCGTTTCGGCGGCATGGACAGCAAAGCCGGTGGCGAGATACAGCCTCTTGACCATCAGCATGATGCCAATAAGTTCACCTATGAGGACGACATGGGTTCGGCTGTGAGTTCCTTTGTTCCTGTGCATTTAGGGTAAGTACGTGGTGTGACCCTTGTGTCTGTTTGTATAGAACTGGGCCAGTGATCGCGTAAGTACTACTTCCTAAAGTTTAATGTTGAACTTAGCGATGACATTTAGCTTATAGAAAAACGACAATCCGGGACACTACCAGTCTAACTCTATCGCTCACATAGATAGAGCAATGTTGTCGGAGCCCCTATTGGTACCGTTGACGCCGAATCGTCATCATTGATTTTAACATTGTCACGTATTGTACATAGTCTGAGCCGCCTTCGAGTATTGGTACAGGAAGTAATACAAGTAACCTTCTATCCAATGATATTGATCAACAAATACGGACTCGCCCCACTGATGGGTCGTGGTCGCTAGTGCGAGTGCTAAGAGAAAGGACCCAGTTATTGACATGAACATGCTCGACCTCTACTGGGAATGCGGGCGGCATGATTCCTGGTGAGAGGAAGATATGGTCTAGCTGCTCGTTGTTTTGGTCAAAAACGTAAGTGTATCTCTCGACTATAGGAATATTGGCTGCCTCGTCGATGTCCATGAGGAGCGGAGTCAGGGACTCGAATACAGAGCGGGTCTGGACAAATTCGTTGCAGTCGCCAGCAACAATGATTTTTGCAAGGGGATCTTTATCGAGTAAGGATTGGACAAAGGTCTGATACAGCGCAGTTGGTCAGTGCCAGATCTAACTGTGAATGGATGAATCAAGAACCATACCGATACAGCTTCAACTTGACTGGTACGTTTTTGAACAGGTAAGTTCACAGGCGTCCTGGCATTTCCTTGAGTAGAAGAGCCGCCATCCTTGGATTCCAAGTGCAGATTAACGGTGAAAAACTCTGTCCCGAGCTTATTCTGCCATGCGGCGACGAGAGGCTTGCGAGAAGAATCCCATGCTGCATTAGTAGGATCAATCCGACCCGGGTTCAAGCTGATAAAAATTAGTCACAGAATAAATAAATCGAGGCCTGAATAAATACCTCAACTTCGGCTTTCCAAAGTCGCCAACCACTTGAATAGTGTCTAATGATCCTCCAGCAGGAGCGCCAGGAACGAGGGAAATTTTTTCTGGACGATACCTGCGAGTTATTATGAATATACCCGAGCCTTCCGTCGAACTGCTGAAACTTACAAGTAAGCTGTTCTGATATTACCCCCAGTTTCACCTCCATCTTGGTCGTTAATGGGGTCAATTTGCGTGAAAGAATAAGTCACATTGCTCAGTTTGGCAATAGCATTTACCAAGGTCGACAAGGTGACATTCGCGGCAACAACGCCATCGTCTGTAGGTCCAGAGTTATCTTGGATCTCTTGTAGGAACATAATGTCCGGAAGTAGAAGAGCGTTCACGATTTGCGAGGCAACAGCCGGCAAACTGCTTGAGGTAGGCGCGAGATTCTCCACCTATCCAATGAAGAATAATTAGCCATGTAACTACAAAGAATACTAGTAGCTGACATTGTAATCTCCAAAAGTAATGGTGCAGGCGTCGTCAATGCTGGAAGTCAATGTTGTAGGTGGAATAATCGCGCTGGGGCTAGAGATGATCGTCGGCGCCGTGAGAGGAAGAACATAATAAAACCCGAATCTGATTTTTTTAAAACACAGGAAGGGAAAATGAGCTTCTCGAATCAGATGGAGATGAGAGAAATGCTGACTGATAAAATACGACTCCTGTAATGTCAGTTAAACTTACACCAGTCGCCACTTGCGGATTTGTAGTTCCATCCAGAGGAGACCCAATGATGACAGTTTCAGGATTTCCGTCTGGAATACCATCTGGGCCTGAACAGACTATGAGCTGTCCTCCGACGGAGAAGGAGAGAAGAAATCACATACCAAACGTGATGCTCAGTCCTCCACGGCTATTTTTACCCGTCACTGGCCAATCTCCATGAACCCAGAATTCGCCGAAACTGTTCTGGAAAGCAGTTGCAATAGGCTTCGGAATCATGACTAGCTGGCCTTCCAAGCTTTCCCAGAAATCCATGCCGAATTTATCTGGTTGCAAAGTAGCATTGACCGATTCAATACGGCTCATATTGTTGGGTGCAGACAGGAATCCGTCAGGACCTGTGTCGAGCGCAGAAAACTGCTGAGTGGGCGGGCTTCTGTCTTTCCCAAGAATGATAGGCTTTACTGTGTTGTTAGAGGAGAGGACGACAATGTTGGTGGGAGAGTCGATCTCAGTATTAAAGAGGTTGTTGGGCGAGCCGGAAGAGCGAAATTCAGCCACTACACCACCTAGTGAAATGAAGTCCCCGACTGAAACTTTTTTCAGCACGGTAGCCGATGTCGAGAACACGTTGAGGCCAGTAGAGACGCGGATATCATCAACCCTGTCACCGGCAATGAAAAAACCGTTTGAGGCCTAGCGACGAGTCAATAAATGCAGAATTCTCCGGCCTCAGAAAGGAGCTGATAGTAATACCTTAGCAGTCACTATGCCGGTGACATTGCTAACAGTTTTACCAACGAGTGGACTCTGAAATGCAATCCCTTGAATATCTCCTATCGTTGTTGAAGACACTGCTGTTAGAACAGCGAACAAATAGAAGTACTTCCGAATCATTGCGGTTTTGAGAGAGACTCAGAGAAAATCTCGAGAGTAGACAGACGAACGCGCTGGCTGGTCATTAAAGTGGGATGCTGGGGTATATATTTATAGTGTTCTTTGCAGTGCTAATTATAGATCATGTAAGGACCGTTGAGTGAATCTGAGACGTGCTTTCCCATGAGTGACAGCGCTAGGGAAGTGGCCCGCGTGGTAGCTTCGACAGCTCCATAATCCAGTCAAGCAGTTTCTCGTGCTCGATGTCGATCAGCAAATGCGGATGCGACCTACCGATGGATCGTGATCGCTGACCCGAGAACCGAGGGATAGAATATGGTTGTTGACGTGGATGTGCTCGAACTCGGTTTTGCGGATTTTGATGCCAAGCGAGATCATGACATGGTCGAGTTGCTGGGAGTTTTGGTCATAGACATAGCTGTATCGCTCGTATTCAGGAATCTTAGCGACCTCATCAATGTCGGTGAGGAGGGAAGTCAAGTTCTTCAAGACAGAGCGCGTCTGGGTGTACTCGTTGAAGTCGCCAGCAACGATGACCTTGGCAAGGGGGTCCTTAGCGAGAAGCGACTTGACAAATGTCTAAATATGGCTGATGAGCCACGAGCATGACAGAAACTGGACAAAGCTTACAGCGACAGTGCCGACTTGATTCGTGCGAGCTTCGATGGGGGAGTTGATGGGAGGCCTTGGGTCTCCTTCAGATGAGCTGCTGCCACCCTTGGAGCTGAAATGCACGTTGACCGTGAAGAATTTAATGCCCAAAAAGTTTTGCCAGGCAGCAGCTAGAGGCTTGCGTGAGGCACTCCATGCAGCGTTGGTAGGATCAATGCGACCTGGGTTTAAGCTATCATACAATGAGCATAAAGCCATAGATGTCTTGAAATCCAAATACCTCAGTTTGGGGAACCCGAAGAAACCGGTAACTTCTGTTGCATTGAGCGATCCTCCTGCAGGTGAGCCAGGTACAAGGTTGATCTTCTCCGCACGATAGCTGACCAACGTCAATCTCAAATGCACATCGTTGATAAAAAGGTTAATCACTCACAAGTAAGCCTGTCTGATGTTGCCTCCTGGCTGACCACCATCCTGACCGTCGACCGGATCGATAGTGGTGTAGCTGTATGTCACATTGCTCAGCTTAGCAACTGCATTGGCTAAAGTGGCCAAGGTGATGTTAGCAGACACTGTCCCGTCATCAGTAGGCCCAGAGTTGTCCTGAATCTCTTGCAGGAAAATAAGATCAGGGGTGCGGAGGTAGTTCACGATGTGCGCGGCGACAGTAGGAAGGTGACTGGAAGTAGGTGCCATATTCTCGACCTAGGGGTACCTAGTCAGAATAGGTCGTACAGTAGGAAAAATAAAAATGGCTAACATTGTAGTCAGCAAAGGAGATCGTGCAAATATCCTTAATGTTAGAGGTCAAGGTCGTAGCAGCGATATCGACACCTGGGCTCGAGATGATGGTGGGTGCAGTGAGGGGAAGAACATAGTAGAATCCGTATCTGTGATGATAGTGTAAATATTTAGTTGAAGCAATAAAATATAAAGACGAACTGGTATGTCACGACACCAGTGATATCGCCCAAGCCCACGCCGACAGCAACCTTGGGGTTCTTGGTTCCATCAAGAGGCGAGCCAACCATGATTGCCTCAGGGTTACCATCAGGAATGCCATTGGGACCTAGGCGTTCGTGAGTTACGTAAATTAGAAATTAAGATATCAAGGAACGTACCAAAGTTCAAGGTCAAACCTCCGCGGGCGTTCTTTCCTGTCACAGGCCAATCACCATATGCCCAGAACTCACCATAGCTGTTATAGAAAGCGGGCGAAATCGCATTGGGGATCGTGACCAACTGTCCTTCTAAACTCTCCCAGAAGTCCAGTCCATACTTTTCAGGCTGAAGCGCGGCATTGACGTTCTCGATGAGGCTGCTGTTGTTCGGGACGGACAAGAAGCCGTCCGCTCCAACATCGAGGGCGGAGTATTCCCGAGTGGGAGGAATTCTGTCCTCGCCGAGAACCACGGGTGTAACCGTGTTGTTGGAGGAAAGGACAACAATGCTCGAGGGAGAGGAGAGTTCCGTGAGGTACATGTAGGCAGTACTCGAGCGGTATTCAGCGACCTTCCCGCTGAGAGAGATGGCATCTCCGACAGAGACTTTACTAAGAACCGAGGTGGAAGACGTATAGACCTGGAGACCGTTTGACACACGAACATCGTCGCTCTTGTCTCCGACGAGGTAGAACCCGCTGGATCCCTGTTCCGATATTAAAAAATGGAAAGCAAAAAAATGTAATGGGGTCTCGTACCTTCGCTGTTACGATGCCAGTAACATTGCTAACAGATTGTCCGATAAGTGGACTGTGGAAACCAGAGCCTTGGATCTCGGCAATGGTTGTCGAAGACGCCACCGAGAGATAACCCGCAAGCAGAACGAAGGAATAGAGCCTGTTCATGATGTACTCCAACGTAGATTGGATGGCAAGTGCACCGGTAGTAGCCCGCTGAAGGATCTAAACGACGCGAACATCTCTTTTAAGTGGAGGTATCAGGACGAGCAGAGCAAGGCACGTTTACTGCCTGAATGCATGTGGTCGTCGCCGCGTAATGATATTCCATTATCATTATGGTATCGGGGCGGGCAACGCAGTTGATTGTGGAATCGTGATGCTGACCGCGTGCTGATAGTTGAAGCCAGCAAGGTTGTCGATAATGCACACGAGTGCGAGTGGATAGGTAAGATGGCAGTGACAACGCCAGGCGCTTTGCCCCGCGTGCGTTATATTACGGCAGAGCGCTTTACTGACGCTCCATTCTGGTGACCCTTGGCAGACTCAACAGATGCAGACTGGAGTGAAGAACGCGACAGCATCACGTGTTCCGAGCCATTTGGTACGTGAGAGCGCGATTTACGCGTCTGTTGTTGCAACGTTGGTCTTTAATGCGTCCTTTGCCAAGCGTCCTCTGTTCCTCTCATCACTTCACCTGGTTCACCACTTGAAATTTGATGCACACGTTTGCAATCTAACTCGGAGCGCTGAGTATCACCAATTTACGTCTGGGAATCGGCCGATAAAAGTGCAGATTGACAGTTAGGTACACAGCTGGCCAAGCCCAACAAGACGCGCCGGCCATTCCCCCGCTACCTCGCGATCGGCGGTTTCTCAAGGAAGCACATGCTACATAGGTGTCTACCTGAATCTCTGATTGAGATATTTTCTTTTTTGGCTTATTGCCACAACGCGATGAATATATTTCATCTGCATTTCGCTGAAATTGACGCGTCATGACACAGGTTCCACAACCAACGTTATCAGCCCCTTTATGCAAATAAGTGATCTCTACGATGCTGCAGAATCTATCGTCTTCCTTTGAAGTGCCGCGTCGAGTTCTCCGGTAAACAAAATTATTCGATGTATATCTAGGACGAAATGACCCTCGGAAATTGGTAGATAGCACGTCCGCCAGTGCTGGATTGATATTTGATTCTTGAAACTTGAAAAGCTCGAACCTCAGTTTGCCTCTGGAAGGAGGTTCCGATTTTTGATATTATTTCCAGGCCCATTTAGAGCCATTTACTCTGCTCGACTAGCTTGCTGAATGTGGAAGTAAAATTGACAACGACGGCAACCTCTGTACATATTTTATCTCGATCTCTCCAAGCCGTCTCTTTTTCTGTGCGTGTCTCTAACAGAGTGGTCGAGTAAGAACAACAGACACTTGCATTCATCAGCAAATCTTGGGTGAGCTAGCCGACGCTATGGGCGCTACATAGTGATATCGAGTTAATATACCTTTGCTATGGCACTATGGGTATCTAGCCGACACTATACTAGTGTCCCATAGCATCGGCTAGTATCCCATAGTGCCATTTTGCGACCCTGAAAATCAAGGTTTGCTGATGTTCGAACTTGGTATGGGTGCTGACTGTTAAACGCTGCAGCTTACAATATGATCCGCAGGTATTCCAATATTCCACTCAATTCAATTGCTACATGACGAAGTAAAAATACACAACATGAGCCCAATTATACTGCTAGGTACGTAGTGCTGGCGAGAATCGATCTCATTGCCAATATCCATAATAAAAGACGACAAAGCACTTAAATTGTCTGGTGCACGAAATCAAGCCATTAAAATCTAGATAGCCGCCTTGCATGCGGTGTTTTGGGTGTCGCATTGCCCGACGGTGATGCCCTGTGCCCGCCCTGCGGCGGAGTTGGCAACGTTAGCGCACTGGTTGTGCTGGATGTCGCATGAACGGCCGAGGGCGGCCGCTGAGTTCACGAAGGAGTCAGACCCCGAAACGACGAAGCCACGGTCACCTGCAGTGACAGGAGGAGCAGTGGCTCCACCAACTGAAGGAGTGTGTGAGATGGTGCGGCATCGAAAAAAGGTATCCCGGAAACTCACGAGCACCGGTGAACGTTTGCAAATTGCCCGCAGTGCTTGCAGCGGCAGCAGTGGTAGTAGCAGCGCTACAGGGGCAAGTATTAGACACCATGAAATATTAAGAGATTCCAAAGAGCATACGCAGCGGTAGTGGCAGCTGCAGTAGCAGTGGCAGCAGCATTGGCAGTGACAGTGACCGTGGACGTTACAGCATCTATATTATGGAAATAATTGGTTCACCGATATCATCTACATCGGTATTATGTACGCACCAGCGCAGGCGGTAGCCGTAGCAGAAGTGTCTGCAGCGACAGTGGCAGAGGTGCCCGCAGCGACAGTACTTGCGGCGGTTCCGGTGCCAGCTGCAATTCCAGCGACAGCAGCATCAATTTCAGCGGCGGTAGCGTCAGGAACCAGGAGGTTTTGAGTAAATATGCAGCCGTTAGCATCGTTGGCATCGTCGCAGGTGTTACCCTTGGCGGTGGTATCGTTCTTGCTTCCAGGTGCAAATGTCCCGGACTTCAAAGCATCCTGGGGGTCACCACCGATTGCAGCAATTTGTTTAGCAAGCTCCAAAACGATCGCCTTGTTCACAGCAGCAGCGTTGTCCGAAGCGGGGTCCTATCGAGTCTAATGAGAAGGGGCTTTGGAGTAGTAACTAATTGTACGAACCTGATGCTGCTGGATAGCTGCAATTTCGGGGTTCACAGCCTTGATGCTTGTGCAAGGAGCGGTGACAAGGCCAATGGCACCACTATTCCGCTCGAGGGCACGGTAGATTAAAGCGTCAACCATACCCTGAGTATTACCAGCGGCCTTTGAGTTGGTAAATGCCTGATCAGCGGTCGCTTGCTGGAGGCATGTAGCATCCTATTGAAGAGTAAGTTTCGGAATTATAACGTCCAAGCCATTAAACATACGGTGATTTTACCCGCTCCTGCAATGGCAGCAGCATTTCCTAGGAGCCCGAACACCGGATCCTGAATGTTATTCGGGTTGTTGAGGTTCAAACTCGTGCGAACAGAAGTAATGAATGGCTCGTGAGAGTGCTCTGTGGGAGAAACGAGACGATAGGTGAGAATGACTGAAATGAATATCAAGACAAATAACGACCTTGAGGAACTTCTCGGCGGATAGGAAGGGCCAAAGCAACAGATACATAGACAAAGGCCAGCAGAGCAGTTTTGAATGACATGTTGAGGTTCTTGAGAGAATTTGTTGACAAAGAAAAGTTGAAAGAGTGTCAGACAACAATGAAGAGATACGCCCGCGAACTATGAAAAAAAAACAATAGTCAGCTTGGGCTGCTACTACAGCTGTTAATGCCGGACAACTCGCCGATGAACTTGGGAAAATATCTAACAAGAACCTGTCTTGGGTAGCAAGAAAAGAGTGGAAGCTGGAAAGGCCAAAGGGAATGAGGAAATTTACAACAAGATTATCCGCTGTCTTTATACCATGAGATTCCTAGAGCGCACGCGTGGTTCGGTATGTTTGCAGGGGGCTATAATAATTGAAATCTTACTGTTTCCAGGGGAATCCAGTTATTTGTGCCGCCTATCATAGTCGGAAAACAAGTACCTTCACCATGGCCCATGATCATCCTCTGGCGCCGCTGAAAGCCAGATGCGTGACTTCATCTGAGATAAGTACATCGTCGTTGCCTAGACGCCTGTCCAACAGAACGCGTTGGTCAATATGCAGATCGGATCGCAGCGTGCGTCCTCAACGATGCACTGAGCAACACCTATAAGGTAATTGACCCCGTAAAAAGAACAGATAAACCTTATACAAAGCTTATCTGCAGAAGAGCAAAAGAAGTCAATAATAACTGCGCTTAGAAGTTAGCACAGTAGCAACAAGTGCAAAAGTAAGAGGAATGAGTAGTAACTGAGTAGCGAACGGCTTCGCCGAATTAAATCCGTGAGCAACAATAGGCACCGAAATCTCTGAAATCATTGAACCTCCTGAGAAACGTTCGAATCCCAGATATTGACAAAGATATTCAACTTCACACACCACTCGCAGTAAGGAGGCAGTTATTTGATGCATTTTTGTACCGGTCTCCCCGAAATCCAGCCACATTAATCCAATCTATTGAATGCAACAAATCGGACTGTCAGAGCGGGATTTGTACTGACGCAAATTCGGTACGATGATGTAGAGTTGGTTATTGATCAGGGCAGATAGCGCCAACATATTATGATGCATGCTAAGTGTCCACAGAACAACGAAGCTATGGCGGCCGAACGATGATTACGAAGTGATCCAAATCCCGACCGAGTCATAAAGGAAAAGAATACTTAACATTGCATAGGGCTGCAGAGGGCTAGACTACATATTCCATGCACTCGTTAGTCTTTAAAGCTTTAAGTGTTACCACCCTGAAGGAGGCGAGAAGCTCTGAAAGCATAAAGGGGAAAGTTGACTTGGTTACGCTGACTTACGGGGAGTCGGACGATGGAGACACATGTAACTGAGAACGACCCAGAGATTTGGACCATCGGGGCGAATTCCAGGGAATCCGAATGTGACCGCCTCAAAAACGATTCGATCGTTGGCAAACCTAATGTATGCCAAAGTAACAACCGGGATATAACCACGCCAAGACACTTCGCTCTGGTTATCCAGCGAAGAGATTGCTCCACTTTTAAATGCGAACCGACGTAGACTCCTTCTTCGAAAGTTTATGGAGGTCTTGTTCTGCAAAATGTTCAATAAATAGGCACATAACAAGCAAACAGAAAACATACGAATACCCCAGACATGCGAGCGCAAGTCCAAGAACTCTGTAATGATATATACACGCGTTAACTATATTCAATATGACGGTGGCGCGTTACTGACCAACATGGAGACCATCATAAAGTTTCTTCACTTCTGCCCGTACTCTGGATATGTCTTCTTTCGATGCGGAGGCATCTCGTAGTGCTTTTAAATCCTTCTCCACGGCTTCTATACGCCGCACATGAGCAGAAACCTTTCAACATAGCATATTTAGAGCCGATTCCAGCACAAGAAAGAATGTAAGCAACCTTTTCGGTGCTGATCTTCAGCTCCTCTACGCTAGCCTGTAGTGCGGCTGAAGCTTGTTGGTATTCGTCTAAGAGATGGTATGCAGCAAAAGAGGACGCTAGGGAAAATCCAAATAGAAATCCAACCACACTGAGAAAAGAACAATATATCAGCATATGCACAACTGAGTGTTGGGGCTCCATACCCTCCGCGGAATCCGCCAACAGGTTTCTTCTGCACTTGTGGTGTCCCGAGATTTGTTGCAGCCTCTTCCCTCCACGCGTTGGTTGTCGAGAATAAGCGGGGCTGGGAACTACGGGATGCAGCCCGTACGATGGATAGGTAACGAGGAGAAGAAGCCATGTAGGCTTCGCTCACGGTCGCGCCGTAATGGATATGTTGAAGTTGTTGGGTGAGTTCACAGTGACAAGCACTGGCAGTGGCAGCGTTCACACTGTCGGCGATAGCTTCCGTGTAATCACGTGTCTCATTCTAACGCGCTTCATTCTGAGTCCAACTTTAACTTCAACACTCAAGCAGTAGTCCAGAAACTTCTCATTTGCTATCTGAGCCTTCATACGAGGCTAGTCATCTACATTGTGCCAGTGTGCGTGCTGCTTAGGTTCAAAAGTCCAACTCCCAAAATAGGCGCCGATCTTAGAACCAATACGCAAATTCTACAGTCTTGAAATCAACGTGAAAGTCGGGATACGTGGCGGATACATTACTTGAAGTTCGAGCGCAGTCTTCTGGATCCATATATCAGACAATATGGCCCCAAAGCGCAAGAGCGAAACCGCTTCGGAAGAGCCCACAGCACGTGAAAGGAAGAAACAAAAGTTAAACATCGCGAGAACAATCGCGGTACAGCTCTTTCCATCAGGAAGTGGATCAGGAAACACTGCGGCTGGTCCTTCAAATCCTATAAGGACAAATAGTAAGCCTATCATCTATGTAATTTGACGAATCTAAGATTTGATTTTAAGGTATGAAAGGCTTGCCCAGCGCCATTGACGTGGAGAAGTTCACTGAGGTCAGGATCGTAAAATTGTGAATATCGCCACTACATTGACGGGAAAAACTAGGCGCGTGCATTTGAAATAGATGCGATGCAGGCCGCAATGAAGACCGCAAAGTATTTCCTTTTGATACTTGATCCTCGTGTCACTACTAAGTGTACCACTTTTTAGTGCGAGTTCAACTCAACGTGCTTGGCAAGCTTTACCAAGGCACCTCCGTCGTAGGGCAGCTAGTCACGATGTCAGACGTGTTCCGCAGAGGCTCCGAGAAAAAGCTCGTGCTGAGGTAAGAGTTTTAAACACCCTGAATTTGCACTATGGTACTGATCTTAACTTTTAGATGGATCCCGTACGCAAGAAAGCGTTAGGTCGCTCCATGCCAAAGCGTGGCAAAGGGAAAATGTTTAGCCGCACCGAGTCACTTTTAAAGCGACAACGTCTGTTTCCACAATCGTTCTATATTTCATTGTTCTTATGATCTCACAGGTGACAAAACATGGCTTGAAACTCATATCTGGCACGCTAAGCGCATGAAGATGGAAAACATGTGGGGATACAGACTGGTTTGTTTGCATTATGGAGATGATTATGAATTTGCTTATATTGAGTTCCATTCCAAATGCAGGCTGTTCATTCAACTGAGAAAGCTTACCGTCCATCCCATCGCGCCTCAATCCATGGATCTATCTTGCATGACGCGTCTTACTTTTCTTTCGTGGAGTTAAAAGGCCCAGAAAAGATTCTTGTACAAATTCTGGAGCTCTGCTGTGATCCACAAGGTCCGGGTCCGGGTTCTAAACGGTAATTATAACTTAGGTGTGGTTCAATCAAGTCTCTAAACATTTGTGCTAGATTCTTGGGTGGATCGCGTACACTCGATACACATATGTATAGGCCTGGATCCTATCCGTTTGACCATATAGGACCTATCACCGTCATATGGAAACCTATGGTTTCTTCCTCACCCGGACAAAATGTGCCTTCGCAGCGAGATGCACCGTCTTCTACTGGCAAAAAGAATTATAAGAAACGGTCTACCAAAGGAAAGGAGAAACCACTGGCCTCAGATCTATCGGATTCTCGACAAGTTCGAACCGTGTGGATCTGGTCCCATCCCGTCATATACGATGGAGTGACTGCTGCGCTAACTGCTACAACAGCAGAGACAATCAACAAATTCAAATCTACGTCAGTTAATGCGCAGGAAAAATTTGCTGTCGAGATTGCGGATTTACGGGGACAAGTCAACGTATTCGAGATAATGGGTCCGAAAGCAAATCAGGTACTTAGGGGCGCCCTCACGCCAGTTTCTCAAGAAGGAAGAGAAGAATTTTTAAAGGTACGGTTTGCCAGCGGATGAACACACCTGTCTTACATGTACTTCCAGTTTTGGTCCTCCCTGGGCGACTTGCAAACGTCTGGCTCAATGCCTCGCGGTATGGTTATAGGATTCAAAGTCAATGATCCAAGATTGAAGTAATTCCTGTCATGCCGTATTATGGAGTGTATCTAATAGAACACCTGCAGATTCCCTCCTAAGAACGCTAAAGTCAAACCAACGGGTCCTATGCACCCAAACAGTAATATAACGTTTCCTACAGCTACCCTTGCGACAAGTGAGATTTGGGACGAATCCATCCGGATAGGTCTCGCAAAACCCAAATACAAGAAAAAAGATCTTGATAATCGTCGTGCGAAGGTAACTCGTATGTATTTTCCGCAACTGAACATGAGCACTAAATGTCCGCTGTTATGTCAGAACGTCGTTCCTGGGACACCACTCAACCCGCTGCGGCAAGATAACCGTGTTCCAGTGCTTCTTATTCAGCGATCTATGGAGCAGCCTTCCACCGATTCTGAAACCCAGTCCATACACGGCTGGACGCTTATCATCCCCTCTGGCTGGTCTATGGCATTTTTCAATTCCTTGATCTTCACCGGCACCCGCGTTGCAGGTCAGCGTGAACGACAGACACAAGCCTTTGAAGCCGGAACGTCCTACTTCCCTCGCGACTACCCGTTTACAGCAGCCTACGACTCGTACGCAGATGAAAGGGCGACCCAGGAAAAGCGTAAATGGGAGAAGAAACCGCCCGCCAAACGGGTCAATTATGAGAAAATAGGGACAAGAAGTCCCTGGAAAGTGGATTGGAGGGTCGTCTTGGGACTTCAAGAAGCGAAGAAAACAGTTGAGCAACTCGAGGATCATTCTGAATTTCTTCCAACACAACGAGACATCGCGGATCACATGTCCGTTGATATACCACAGGAGATGGAGCATCAAGAGGAGGCAATTCGACCGTGGTTGCTACGTGGCTCTGACGTTCCCAGCATGTTATCGAACGTATCGCAAGTGTTCAACCACAGCGCTGGATTATTCTCAGAGATCAACAAACTGCGCCTGAAGAGAGGACACGAGTCATTGGAGACAGGAAATATCAAGGCTATTGACCTGCTGAAAGGGGCGTTGGTATCCATGAAAGTAACTATCTGCACCCGAGGTGCACCGGAGGATATGGCGATGATCTACTTCATGGAAGACGAGGAAGTACGGAGCTGGGAGAGGATCTTGCGAAAGTCTAAAGACGATGGGCTTCATGCGGCAGATCAGGAACATCCTGACGAGATAGTGGTTCGTCTACTGTGGCTTTCTAGTCGTGTTTCATCACTGAGTGATATACCAGCTAGCAAATAAGGTCCCTTCAGAAGAACGCATAATTGGATACGTCACGACAGGCCACTACTCCCTTTCTAGAGGAAGTGGTTTCGCCATTGCTGCTATCCCGTTTGCCAGAATGATAGAATTACAGCAACAGGCTGCGAGGTAACCCACTGTTTCTGCGTCAGATTGCATTTTACTCACCAATATTACAGGTTACATCCACACCAAAATATGGCTACGTCGAAACCTTGCCCAATTCTCATCAAAGTACGCAACATCGACGGTCACCAGTGTCGCGCGGCCCATCTTGAAGTCTTGGTCACATGAAGCTGATGATAAGAGGCTTGTGCCACTGCGGGGCGCGATACATTACATTGTAGAGGAATACACTAGCAGAGTTGTAGTTTCTACAGATAAGTGCGGGTGATATATGAATGAGGTCTGAAGTCAAAAGGAGAGCTGGTGCGATAAATAGCGGTAAAAGTAACGAAAACCGTTTCCGGCGGTCCGAGCGAGATAACGACAAAGCACAAAGAAAAACTACACACGAAGCGGACAGACTGTTTCCTATCCAATTTTCCATTTGTCCACTGCCGCTTGCACCAACCGTCCCATCTCTACTCTCGCTTGCTTCTTGGCACTGTCCGTTATCCCCTCGAGCGCGTCGAGAGCGCCCGGAGAAGTTTGTAAGGGGTCAAACTCGATGACGTGTCCGTCCTTGGTTGGGATGGCCACCATTGCTGAGAACGACCGGGTATGCTTCGGCAGCGGTCGCGGTGTCGTTTCGGGACGAAGATGCGTATCAGCTGGCTGGGCAGGAAAGCGGAAGGTAGATGGTTGTGCTAGTGGTTGGGGGGCAAACGAATGGTCTCTTGAGTGCGTCGAAGATGCAGTCTGAGATGAAGCAGTGTAGAAACTTGTTTGCGAGTCGGTCCTCGAGTGATAGCCACTGGTAAGCGCCACTGATGATGGATCGCGCCGGATGATGATGCTGCTCTTAGAGCGCTTGAGTGTGCGTTGACCTCCTGCTTGATTTGAATGAGATTCATCCCCGTCCTGAGCATCGCTATCATCATCTCCTAAACCTGCCATCTCCACCCCTTTAAACCACCCCAGTCCAAATTCATATGGGTTTGCGAGGGGAGAGCCGTTCACGCTCAGCATGTTTTCATCTCGCCTGGGTAATCTGAGAGTCTGTTCTGCGCCCAGATCAGACGGATATGCAGGAGTTTTCGGTGGAAGAGTGGGATTGAAGTTCGAACTTGAAGGAACACGTTGGCGAAGATTGGAAGGCTTTGAGATCGGGTGCTTGACAGGAGAAGCGGGTCGCGAAGGTGGACGAGGATTGTAACTGGTTGAAGTACTGAATGGAGCCCGTAGTTTCTGCGGGCTCGGAGAGGATGCAATGCGTCCAATTGTTCTTGTCTATGATATTTGGATTAGAATACAAACCAGAAAAATCGAAAGGCAACCGCTTACTGTGCTCGGGGTTTTCTGCACTGCAAGTAAACGAGCCCTCTGTGCCGTTCCCGGACCTGTCGATGAGCCTGCGACTTTCTTGGGAGAATTTGACGGTATTGTTCGTGCTAGAAGGGTCCGTTAGGAAAAATACGCAGTTGAGAAAAAGAACAAACCGTTTTTTGTGGCTCTTATTGACTCCTCCTTCGATACGTGACCTGAACCAGAGCCATCCGCTTCATGGCCGTGGTTCGCTTCCAACTTCCTCTTCCTCATCTGTTTATCGATCTCGCCAAAGCTAGAGTCGCCCCCAGCTGCTGCCAGCCTCTCCTTCTGCACTCCCCTAAGAGCTGCCTGGACGTTTCCTTCATACTTTTCGCCAAACTCGCGCATGGTCATGCTGCGGACCTGTTTCGGGATGCGAGAGACCTGGCCTTCTTGGTGTATCTGAAAATTCTCCAGACGGTCTGTTAGCCATGCTTCGAATTGACGTGTCCGGTGGGCGACTGCAAGGTTGGTGGTGTAGATGTATGAGGATCAGTTGATTAATGCATATTATAGCTGCTACAGACCTTCGATGTCGAGATTTGCGATGAGTTGCCTTTTCTCCTCGTCAGTGTATGATCTCTTCGCGTGTGTAGCGTCCATGGAGGAAGACAGCCCACAGCGGTCCGATGGTTGGTGGAATAAACAAAACGGGAGCGAGGCGCGACTAACGGCAATAAGTCACGTGGGACGCGTTACTCGTTCCGGGAAAAATATATCGTTCCACTTGGGATCCCCGCATCCCCCACCCTCCTCTTCCCATCTTTCCCCTAAGCACGATCTATTACGACCCACCTAAAGCAATCATGTCGTCCCAAAAAGACATATATTTGGTTATTGGTGGAAGTGGCTTCTTAGGACGGCACATTGTGCAGCAGCTGCTGGACAGAAAAGACTCCGTCTCCGTCTTCGACATCGTCCAGCGCTATCATGACGTTCCATTTTACTCTGGCGACATTACAGATCAGGACCAAGTCGCAAACGCTCTTAGAAAAGTTTGTTTCTTTTATATCCCATTCATCATTCGCTAATTGCGTCTTTGCAGAGCGGTGCTACCTGCATTATACACACCGCATCTCCCCCTGCAGGCCTAAAGGATGCTGCACTTTATTTCAAGGTCAACCTTGACGGAACAAAGGCTGTGATCGCTGCAGCAGTCTCCACTGGCGTGCGTAAGCTTGTATTCACAAGCTCAGCGGGTGTCATTTTCAATGGCGCGGATATTATCGACATCGACGAACGTGTACCTCTTCCTGAGGAACCCATGGATGCTTACAACGAATCAAAAGCTAAAGCAGAGGAAGCTGTCTTGGAAGCAAATGGAAAGGGGGGACTACTGACAGTCGCTCTCCGACCTGCTGGCATCTTTGGGTAAGTACTTTCTTTTCCCCGTTTTGTAGGTCTCTGACATAGCCATTAGTCCTGGAGATCGACAAGTGATGGCTGGTCTGTACAAAGTCTACGAAGAAGGTAAAACCCATTTCCAAATTGGTGACAATACGAACCTCTTCGACTGGACATATGTTGGAAATGTGGCCCGCGCGCATCTCCTAGCTGCGGACAAACTCGGTTCTCCCCCACCAGCTCCGCCCTTGTCTGCACTGGAGAAGCTTCCCGCAACAATTGATGATGTGCCCGCTCTAGCAGATGCAGAGGTTGAATTCGTGAGAACGCCTCTTCCCTCTATCGACGTCACAATTGGCAAGCACCGCGTCCCGACTTGCGAGGCGCGCCCGTTAGGACCTTATGTTACCCCTCCCCCTAATGCTGCAGAAATCGAAGCAGCGTTCAATGATCCTCATCCCGGCCCGTCCAATCGTCCCGTCATGCGGACGCGTTTCGACCAGTTCTCTGATATTGCGCTGAAGCAAGCAAAAATCCAGAACCCCGACGTGTCTCCGCTGCAGGTTGACGGGCAGGTGTTCTTTATTACCAATGGCGAGCCTTCCTACTTCTGGGACTTCCCCCGGACTGTGTGGCATCAGTTGGACGCGTACTTCCCTGAGAAGCGGAAGGACCGCGGTTTGATCAAGCTCCCGAAGTCGATTGGGCTGATAGCGGCGAGTGGGTCAGAGTGGGTTGGCTGGCTCACTGGGAAGGAGCCGGCGTTCACGCGGTTCAAGGTAACATACAGCTGTGTCTCGAGGTGGCACAATATCGAGAAGGCCAGGAGGATTCTCGGTTATGAGCCTGAGGTTGGTCTTGAGGAGGGTGTTAAGAAGATGGTGGAGGTAGGTTTCATTCTTCTCTCCCTGGTTGTGTTCTTATATTTGTTTCTTCCTCTATAGTGGTGGCACGCTGAGTACATGGCTGGATCCCACAAACAGGCTCATTGATTTTGGATTTCTGCAACATCTCAGGACTCATACGCATAAATTGTTCATTTTATCGGTACATTATCTGTTGTGGACATTCTTCTATCTTTATACTGCTCTAGATAAAGTTAATGTAATGAACCTATACCCATTGGAATGCCATGCGTCGAACTGAGAGAAAGATTCAAATTTCCAGCACGAATGTATGATCATCTCATTTCGTGGTGAATGACGTCGGTACTGTCGCTATTTGACTGCAACGATCTCTAGATCAGTGAATTATGTCTTCCTCCGAACTTCCACTATTCCCTACACAAACACCTGCCTACATCCTCTTATTCCAGTTCTCCTGCTGGTATGAATCGTTCTCCAATTTAACCATTAAGTCGACCGTCATTCGCCCTCTCTCCAAGGAATTCCATGACTATTTAGACTCGGATGGGGTATTCGTCCCAGAAGGCTCAGAAGATGTGTTGGTCAACAACCATCGCATTTCTTGACTTCAACCTGGCTCATTTTATTCGCCGGCACACAGACCAGCTAAGAGCACGCTCTCCGATGACGAAGATAGCGACGAAGACGACGAAGACGACGAAGACACGAAACATTACGCCTTTCCCGAACTTGACAAGCGGATTCGTGATTGTGTGGAACAGTACGGCGCTGTGTTCCCTAAACTCAATTTCACTTCACCCAAGGTCCCTAACTCCGTGAACGTCTGAGGTCTGCCTAGTCTAATTATGCTCACGTCTAGGATGCATCTTGGGTCCTCCCTGCCTCTTCTCCGCTGAAATGCACAACCCCGGCAGAAGTCTACCTTCTGCTCAAATCCTCGGACTTTGTCACGCACGATCTTCACCCTGCGACAGTGTTTGAAGACTGTGATCTAGCTTCCCTGCCGAAGAGCCAAAGACCGCCATACGAACTGGAGTTAGTCTTGCGGAAATGGTATCCAGTGGATCGCAGTCGCGAACTCCGGTGTTTTGTGCGACGCAACAACCTAATTGGTTAGCTTTCCTTCCTAACAGTGTTTTGGAATGGATATCTGATAAAATGCACAATATACAGGCATATCGCAGCGGGATACAAATTACTATGAATTCTTGAACGAGCCAGCTACACGTGAGAAGATTGTCTTTTCAGTTAAGCAGTTCTGGGAGGACAAAATCAAGCCTAAATGGGAGACTCACGAAGACTGTACGTCCTCACATTATCGGTTTCTTAAGTATTCTAACCGACGAAATACGACGATGTTTCAGACACCTTTGACTTTCTTCTCACCCGCGACTTTTCTCGGGGACACATCCTCGATTTTAACCCATACTCTCCGACAACCGATCCTTTGCTCTTTACTTACGAGGATCTTCAATCCTTTGCTGCATCAAGGAATGGCCTACCAACGTTCAATGTCATTGATTCCCCCACACATCCAGCTGCGTCGTCGAATGCCCCTACACATCAGCATAATATGATCCCCTTCGAAGCGGTGAGCATGAGCAGTGGAAAAGATATTGAGGAGTTTGCAGAGCAGTGGAAAGAGAGCATCATAGATAGCATTGCAGACGATGAGCGTTAGCATCCTTACAAGGGGCTCGCACAAAACATTAGCAAGATCCAAATTTTATTCTGCTAATATAGTTATATTGTCGTTGCTAGACTTTTAGCTATGCATCTACGCATCAGCATCTCAACTGCCACTGTCAGTACATGCTAGGGGAATATAGTGATGGATATGAATGTTATGTATGATGTCGTTAAGCCGCTCTAGATCCAATATAAAATACCATAAAACAACCAGCCATGCGTGTTGTCATCCGTCTATTTGTCGACCTCGACGCCCGAGTCGCTCGCTGACTCAGAAGCGAACACGGGGCGTGTCTTGGCGAGACCGTGTGCGTTCTTGAAGAAGATGACGTCGCCATCATCCTCGACGAACTTGCACTCCTTGAAGACACGGTATGCCTCGGCCCAGCCACCAGGTGCACCCTCATAGTGGATACCGAGGCCCTGGAGGCGCTTCTTGAGAGCTGCAGAAGCCTCCCAACTAGATATAAAGTCCATTTAAGCATGTGAATAAGAACACTTGCAGTTAAAGGACTTACGCGTTGTAATGAGGAATCTTGCTGGAGACGTGATGGACGATGTGGGTCTCCGAAATACCATTGGTAGCATGGGCTCCGAGCCATCCCATGATGCTACCACAGTCGCCGAGGAGGTTGCGATCGAGAGTGGCGAGAGCACCACGAACAAAGGTGAACTCGGAGGCGCGGTAGTGGGGGAGGAGGGGATCGGTGTGCTGCAGGAATGTAATGAGCACAAGCCAGTGGTTAACCCACAGGTAAGGGACGAGGTAGGTCTTGAAGACCTGGAGGAAGCCAAAGTGCATGATGGAGGTGACGACAGCGGTAAGCCACATGAGAATGCCGACGTTGGATAAAATGATCTGGTTATAGTGGTGGGGAGCGAACATGGCGGAGTTGGGGTTGAAGTGGTTGGTGCCCTTAGGATACCTTGACTGGCCAGATGCGTTAGTGAAGAGGTATGCGATCCATCCACCGAGCTGAGGAAAAAGAAATGTTAATAAGAAGAAAAATCCGGCTACTGGTAGACTCACGAAGTAAGTGGTCAATCCCATGACAGCGCCAATGGGGGAGTCGCCAAGAGCTTCCCAAAGCTCTTTCTTGACCTCTTCAGTGACATGGGAGCCAAGACGCTCCTCACGAGCGGGATCGAAAGCCTTGAGGCCCATCTCAGAGCGAGTATGAGGGACGAAGACTTGGTCCTGGGTCATGTGTCCAGTCGAGGCATGGTGCTTGGCATGGGTGATCCTCCATGAATGGTAGGGGACGCCGACACTACATTTTGGACCCACATACCAAGTTAGCGATCGAGAAAACATAATATTGTGGAGTGAGCAAAAAATAAACTTACGCAGAGTGAGTGAAGAATCCGACCAAGTTGTTGATAAACTTGGATTCAGAGAACGCCTGATGCCCACACTCGTGGCCAATAACCCAGACTCCGGTAGCAAAGAGCCCAGTCCAGAAGCCGTAGAGAGCCCACAGAGAGATTTCTGCGGCCCAGTAGAGGACGGGGTTAGGCAGAGCAGCCCGGGTGATGAATGTGTCAACAAAGATGGTTGCCTGGTAGAGACACCAAATGACAAAGATATCCCAGGCGCTGTGTGTGCTGTTCAAAGTGTGTTCGACGAGATAAGCATGAAGGACGTACAGATAAATTCCCGATCTTATGGCCGACCGCCTGAAGCAGTGGGGGCTGCACAGCAGGGATACAAGTAAGCAAGATAATTTGGCCAGTCGGAGGACCCTGAAGACTCACGGAATGGCATCGAGCAACTCCTTAATGGGAATATCTGGTATCACATATGTCTCCTGCTCAACGAAGGTGACGGGGGAGTTGTCCTTTGCCATGGCTGGATCGTTCGTCGTGTAGGAAAGAAATTAGGTATCAGGGGCACAGGGAAGGGCCCGTAGATATAAGCGAAAGTGGGACCGAGGAGGGATCCTTGCAAGCGCACTGGGCTGAGAGTGACAGGAGCTCATATAGCTGGTACATTTGTTGGGGAAGGAGTGATCGGACTTTGCCGCGCTAATTTTCTTTTGCATTGGGGCGGATTTGACTGGTTCAATGAAAGCCATTCTGCGTGCCCATTGGCATGAGATTATCACCAAAATGATCGGTTGTCCTAAGGACGGACGCCAAACGGAAGCGGCGTAGGCCCAAATCGGCCAGAATTTTGTTCCAGCCTGCTCGACGTCGAACTGGAGGTGCCGGGGGCCCGCAGACAACGTCCGTATATACAATATACAAGCATCTATCGAGCCATGTCGACTATTACAGTTATACATCCGGGGAATTACACCTGCTTGCAATCCTACTGCAGCGCCTTCAGCCGCTCCGCCAGTCCCTCCAGGAAAGCAAACCCGTCCTGAATAAAATCCTGGCGTCAAAAAATTGAAGCGGAAGCAAAATGACTCCGTGAGCTCGAACCTTCGTTACAGTCCGCCCGGTACTTTTGTTCGTGACCCTCCCAAAATCCACAACCATAGCGGCCAGCGCCTTGTTATCCGTAGCTTTCTCCACTTCCCTCCTGAGCCGCGCCACGACCCCGAGTTTGACGTGTGCCGGCTCCTTCTCTGGCACCACCTCGTTGATGGATCGCGTCCTTGATGTTCTAGCCAAGCTTTAAGCGAGAGCAATCATTTCAACAGGAACAAAGAACACCCACCGCATAGGCTGGATGAACACCGACGGGTCTGCCAGCTGTTTGTACACCACGTCCAAGAAGTGGAACGCCTCTTTCGTCAGTGTCCTCGAGCTGTTGCACTGCATCACCTCGATAAACTCGTGCACGAGCTGGGAGAGCGCCGCATTGTCCGTGGCCTGCCCAGCCCTCTTCGCAAGCTTCTCAAACCTGTGCGCCTTGGGCGTCAAGAACGGAGGTGGTATCGAGACGATCCTGCCTTTCGCCGAGTCGTTGCTTATCACGATGACATCCTTGTTTTCCTTCTGTCCAGACTTGCCCGAATCAACCTGCGCAGCTTCCTTGGCCTTGCGCACCGCTTCGTCGACGTTGGTCTTGTCGACGAGGACTTGGCGGTCCCCAAGGTTGAGTTTCGTGAGGTCGTTCAGGATGCCTTCCATATCGTCCGCGTTGATGGCCGCTGGACGACGAGGGGTGTTCATAGATTTAGGTGGGGGTGTCTGTGTAGCAGATGGTGTGAGCTCATCGTATCAGTAAATGGAAAGAAAATATTACCACAGGTGGAGGCGGTGGCGGCCAGACAAAGTCATCAGTGTCTGGGAATCCTTCGTCAACCACCAGTTGGCGGAACTCGTTCACCCACCATGTGTAGTCAGGGCATTCCTTGAACTTCAGTCGTCGGCAGTATCGGAGGAATTCTTCGAACACGGCGGGCAGGCCCCTACATAGGTCCTCTGTAGTTGCACTTCTCTTCTCGGCCTTGAGGCGTCTGTGGGCATCATCCGTTTTAGGGACACCGTTCCGTGTCCAGGTGAGCCCACGAGGCGTTAACAGGTGGATGAACATGAGCGCAGCGGCTTCGAGGTCATCTCGCCGTGAAGGGACTATTCGTGGTTTGTGGAATTAATCTGGGTTTACGAATGTGCAATGACAGCTTACCCTTTCCCTTGCAATGGACGTTCACAGAGCTGACTAGCAGTTCAGCGGCTGTTGTTATAGAGGAAATATCCTTACCTGAACCAGTAATTTCCAATAAAGTCGCGCTTCAGTTTGCTATCCGGGATATGTTTATTGGTGTATGGATCGATGTAACGCTTGGAGAACCCAAAGTCGATCATGTATACCGTCTTCTCATGAGGCGGCAGGCCGATGACGCAGTTGCCCAGCTGGATATCGCGATGGAGAACTCCACGATTGTGCATTAGTTCGAGTCGCGCTATCTACTCGTGAGTTGTTTAGTAAAAGTCAAATAGTAAGATCAAGGAATGGAGGGCTGCTAACCACTTGCATTGCAATCGAACACACACTTCTGAGGTCCATGATATCTTTCCCGCTCTTCCTGTATAGATTGTCCAGGCTAGCACCGAGAAGATCAATGGCGAGATAGTCCCATTCGCCTTGAACACCAGCGGCCCAGAGCTTCGGCATGCCTTTTGCGCCTTGGAGGAGCGGGTAGAGATGCCGCTCATAGCGATTGGTGGGGCAGGGGTGGTTGACATGCTGCACTTTGAGTGCAACGATTTGGCCGGTGTGGACGTGCGTTGCACGAAAGATGGAGCCTTGTTGTGCAGGACAAGTATCAGCAATAGAGCTGCCATGGACACGGGAATGACATACCAGAGTACCCTGAGCCGAGATTCTCATTAAGCCACCAGTTGGCGAGGCAGCGTGGAATCTCAGAAGCAGGAGGAGGTCCGCCTGTGGATTCAGAGCTCAAATCAGAGTCCGAGTCAGATGTGTAGTCCTCGCCACTAATCTCAGTTTCTTTGGATATAGTCATAGTAGATATATGAACTCAGAATACGATGCGAGGCGGAATGAGTATGATAGCAGGGATATGGTTACACCGGGACAGACTCAGGTAGAGGTGGTATGACCTTAGCAGAAAGTGAAATCTGACATGAAGATGAGTGGTGGATTGAAGAAAGGACCGCTGGGCGGTGGCTGCAGGCAGCAGCGAACACCGTGATCTTGCCGTGATCAGGAGCGTCGAAATGTTCAAAAACGCGTCTCATCACGTGATTAACGCGTGCCCCGGAAGTTCTCACAAATACCTTGTGTCCGTGACGTCCATCTCCTCCAGGGCGTCATCGCGCCATTGCCCAATCGTCCCGATGGTTCCGTGCACGGATGTTCGCCAGCGCTATCCAGGATCCTCTAAGCCCTGTACTAATCAGTTAGCTTTTCGTCGCTTCCATACGCGAGCAGGTCCTCGACCTCTCTATCAACGTATGAGCCCAGACCCAGACAGTAGGCCGAATTCTAGAACGGCTGTAAGCTAGCATTGCACAGTAGCAATTCCAGAATAGTCCCTTTAAGCACCTCACACGCGTATCGCCGTCCTTATCCGTACTCCGTCGAAGAGCAACGATGCCGCAGCCAATCACCATCCCCGTCCCCCGAGAAGATCGAGGTTAGCTCTAGAGTCTTGATTCCCTGACCGACCTTAACCGACGCGATAGCCAATCGCCTCTCTGCTCTGAATAGAGCCAGAACATCTGACGTCGACGATTTCGTTTCTATTTCCTATATAATCCGAGACTTCTTCCCTTCCCTTTCTCCTCAAGATACAACCTCTTCCACCTTCCCAAACATCTTATCTCCATCTTACATTCTCAAGGATGCCGCAAACAACCTCTGCTCTCCAAAGCGAGATCGACCGCCTTCGCCTTCAGGTTCAGTCCCTCGAGGAGAAGAAAGGCCTCGAGAAGATCTCGGTCGGCAACTATCTCCTTACAAGGCTCGCCCAGCTGGGTGTTACGGTGAGTCGTCGTCGAAAACACATCTCGTCCATCGTTGTGCTCAGTCGTGACGTCATTACAGTCCATGTTCGGCCTCCCAGGTGATTTCAACCTTGGATTCCTCGTCAGTTATGACATTTCGGCGCACGTTATCGATACTGAGAATTATTTTATCTTTAGGACTTGGTCGAAGACCATGACACCATCGAATGGGTCGGAAACTGGTACGTGGAATGTTCACCATCGACTATTTCAAAAATAGCTTACCTCTTTATTAATAGCAATGAGCTTAATGCAGCTTACGCTGCAGACGGCTATGCGCGCGTCAAAGAAAACTCTTTGGGAGTAGTCACTACCACGTAATCTAATCTTATCGTTTTCAACGGTTCACGATCTCAAATGTATTAGATTTGGAGTGGGCGAGCTCTCAGCCGTCAATGGCATCGCTGGAGCCTTCTCAGAGATGGTCCCCGTGCTCCATATCGTCGGAGTGCCCAGCACCGACCAACAGAAGGCGAAGCCTATCCTTCACCACACCCTCGGAGATGGACGGTAGATGTACTTTTCACTGGAGTAACCAATGATATCTAATTTCTTCCCCAGATACGAAGCCTATGCTACGGCCGCAAAGCAGTTCACGAACAGCGAGGCCATCCTCATGAACGCATACGCCGCCCCAGCGCAAATTGACCATCTTCTCACAGAATGTATTACCCTGGTAGGTCCACCACCCTACTTCCCCTGTCGAATTGACGCGAACCGATACATCCATAGGCGCGCCCCGTCTATCTAACGCTGCCTACGGACATGGTCAACCAGCAAGTATCCTCTGAGCGTCTCAAGACGCCCCTTTCTCCTGTGTTTCCTCTGAACGATCCCTCGACTGAGGAGTTCGTTGCTGATCTCATCTACGAGCGTGTCAAGGAGGTTGAAGGCGATGTTGTTGTTCTGGTCGATGCTTGCGTTATCCGACATGATGTGCGCAATGAGGTTAAGGATCTGCTATTGAAGACTGGGTTCCCTGTTTATGCTGCGCCTATGGGGAAGACAGCCATTGACGAGAACTACGAGCGCTACGGAGGTGTACGTGCACCTTATCCCCTTTACCAAAATGCGTTTGCTCACTACATCCCTCACCCAGATCTACATTGGTTCCATCACCGAGCCCGACATCAAATCCAAAGTCGAAAATGCCAAGCTCATCCTCTCCGTCGGCTCCCTCGCCTCCGACTTCAACACCGGTAACTTTACATACAAAGTCCCTACCCGGCGGCACATTGAGCTGCACTCCGACTACTCGAAGGTGCAGTTCGCAACATTCCCTGGCATCGGCATGAAGCAGCTCCTGCCGAAGCTCACGGAGAAGCTCAAGGAGTTCCATGCGGTGGCGAGCAAGATTCCGGTGCCCAAGTTCAGCAATGTCGTGCCACAGGAAGAGGGCCCTGTTGTGTCGCATTCGTGGTTCTGGCCTCGTGTTGGCAAGTTCTTCAAGCAGAAGGATGTCATTGTCACGGAGACTGGAACCGCCAACTTCGGTATCCTCGACGTCCCCCTTCCCGAGCAGTCCGTCCTCGTCAGTCAGATCCTGTGGGGAAGCATCGGGTGGTCAGTGGGCAGCTGCCTTGGCGCAGCCCTCGCAGCCCGCGACACCAAAAAGGGCAGGGTTATCCTGTTCGTTGGCGACGGTAGCTTGTAGGTACCAGTCTATCCACTGAGCTACGCGAAACTGACACTATCTATCCAGGCAACTGACGGTGCAGGAATTTTCGCCTATGATCCGCCTGGGCCTCAAGCCCATCATCTTCGTGCTCAACAACAAGGGTTACACTATCGAGCGATACATCCACGGAAAGCACAGGTCAGCACCATATTATCTCTTCCTTTTACTTCATGCTTACTATTCCCGTCGTCATTCTTCAGGAAATACAACGACGTCTCTAACTGGCAATGGACGAATCTACTCAAGGTCCTCGGCGACACTGACGGGACCAAGTCGCAGTCCTACACCGTCCACAATAAGGACGAAGTTTCCGCCCTCCTCGACAACGCTGAGTTCGCCAAGGCGGACAAGATCCAGCTCGTCGAGGTGATCATGGAGACGCACGATGCACCGCGCGCCCTGGTGGTGCAGACTGAGCTCACAGGGAAGGGTAACGTGTACGGCAGCGAGTAAATTGCCGTTAAAATGTGTGCAGCGGTGTAGTAAATGAAAAATGCAACGGACTTGTAATATAACCTTCGTGTACATTAGCCGCTCTTAAGCTTAGACAGTGTTAAAATAACGTCCAAGAAGGGGACAAAATGTTATAAGGGTGTAAACGAGCGAAGATACAAACTGAAGACTACGTAGTTTATAAGTAAGTAAATGAAACAAAACTGAGTACGAAATATAAAATAAATACATGAATAGTACAGTCCTGGTGTGATAAATACTGCGCCGCCACTTATCTCTTTCCTTTCCCTGTACCACGGCTAGCTCGCAGCTATCTCCAACAGACAGCCGCACCTCCAGACACTATCTTGTAATATGAACCACCGTTTTATGTACTTTCTCGCTGCCATGAATTTTGGACGATTAAGAAAGGAACAAACGACTATTTAGGTTACATAGGTAGCTCGGAGTCTTAAGCTTTTATAAAGACGCGTCGCGCGACGCGGTCGTGGGAAGAACGCGATCATATCTCAGACGCGCTTCCTCATTCTCTGGAGCACTTTGTCCCCTACATAGCCGATCGGAGTTGAAAGTCAATTCAACTTTGTCCACGACTACAGCAACGACGTATGTGAACAAACTCTCCTTCCTTCGGAGAGCACGCCTGGTAACATGGCTAGATATAGTACGCACTTCGTCTAATTATACACAGGTGATATATCTTGGATATCAGCTGGGTTCACCGGTTCTGGCCTACTGTGGTCTTATCGCAATTTGAACATTTGAACACTTGAAGAATAAATACAAGCCTCGAAGTGTATCTGCCCCTGCCTTCGATACCAACAGCCAGAATCGCGGCATGGCGGAGACCAGTGGCAACCACTCTTCCAGCGCGCAAAGAGCTACGTCTACCTGACGAGCAAATTGGCGAATTGAAGGACGACATGCTTGCTTTCACAACCAAAGTAGAAGCCCTGCGTGTATAGATTGTATCAGTCACTTCGCGCCATGCTACCCCGCTAGACAACCTGGAAGCTCCAACTTCCGGGGCTTTGGAGGAGGGTGATCTAGTAGAGGAAGCAGGCAGGCCGATGAAAAAACGTATCAAGCTTACGAATGCCAGCTCTTCGAGCGGCAAGCAGACGGAAGAATCTGCGCAAGGAAGAACATTCGAGGCCACGGACGTACCAGGAGGACAGTGCTATTCTTCCCCCGTACTACTGATGTTCAGCATGTTGGGCATGTATGACTCTGAAGAATATATGGAACCACTGCCCGAGGCCGAACTCCCTAATGGTTAGGCTCGTGACGATTCGCTTTCGCTCATCAGCGTAGGGACTAACACGGATAAACAAGAATTTTCCGAGTTGTCTGCGCACATTGTATACTGTTGCATGGGCATTTATA